>JANBXA010000391.1:2525000-2597500 GCA_030556225.1 Cricetiscus sungorus | reverse complement strand
CCCCCGAGACAGGGTTTCTCTGTATTGCTTTGGAATCTGTCCTGGAACTCACTCTGTAGACCAGGCTGGACTCAAACTCACAGAGATCCACCTGCCTCTGCTGTCTCAGCGCTGGGACTAAAGGCGTGCGCCACCAACGCCCAGCTGGAACTTTGTCTTCTTTAACATTTATTTTTATGCCTGAGAAGGAGTCCTTGGGACCAGAGTTTATGGATGTGGGTGCTGGGAACTGAACTCTAGAAGGGCAGCAAGCATTCTTAACCACTGAGCCATCTCTCTACCAATCACCACAGGACTTTTTAAGGGGCAGGTAAAGCTCACTTGTGGACACATGCCTGTAAACCCAGCATTCTTCACATTCAGCGTCAGCCTGGGCTATATAGCAATACTCTGCCTCAAACAAAGATGGAAAAGGGTACAGCTTTAATCCCCAACTCAGGAGGCACAGGCAAGAGGATCCCTGTAGTTCAAGGCCAGCCTGGGCTACTGAGTGACCAAAACAAACAAAAGGAGAAAAATGGAGGAAGGCAGGGAGCGGGGAAGATGGCTCCCACGTTAAGAGGATTGAATGCTCTTCTGGAGGTCCTGAGTTCAATACCCAGCACCCACATGGGGGGCTCACAACAATCTGACTAGTCTCATGGGACCTCATGCCCTCTTAAGTGTGCAGACAGGCTAGCAAAATGCCCATATACATAAAATACATAAAAAACAATCCCCTAAAAGAAAAAACAGGCCAGACAGTGGTGGTGTACACCTTTAATCCCAGCGCTTGGATCTCTGTGAGTTCCAGGCCAGCCTGGTCTACTGAGTGAGTTCCAGGAGAGCCAGGGCTACACAGAGAAACCCTGTCTTGAAAAACCAAAATAAAAAAACAGGCTAGATGTGGCTGGACTGGTAGTGAGCCCTCCCAGTGCACAAGAAGTCCTGGGTAAAATATCTCCTACAGAAAAACAAAACAGAATCTAACAGCATGAAATTCCATCCTCACCCGGTTCAGGGAGCTCTAGAGACCCTTTGTTGGTCTGTTTGTTTAGATAAGGTCTCAACACAGTAGCCCAGGCTGGCCTCAAACTCTCAGCAATCCTCCTGCCTCAGCTGAGCTTGGCCTTCTCTTTGATACCTTGATAATTGCTTCTGCCTTTTTTCCTCTTGACCAGCAGATAGGGGAACTCAGCCAACTGTTTCTCTAAGATTGCAGAGAAGCTGATCCTGTCCATCACCAGGCGGTCCTTCTCAGATACATCTAAGATGTGCACGCCCTCTGACCCCTTGAGAGTCTATCCTAGACAGACACGCACACAAGTGCAGAGCATAATCCCACGGGATGCTCATGTCAACACAGTGAGCGAGTCATAGTGACTTTGATGCCTAAGCAAAGGACGATGTGCCTGCACTAGGCAGTCAGGGAAAAGATTTAGGAGGGCACATTAGAGGAAGTATCACTATGACACATTGCAGAGAGTGGACCTAGCAAGATTCTTCAGGAGGTTATGTGTGCAGTGTATATAATGGAAGCCTGGGCTTGGAAGGAAGGGGGAAGGGCGGTTTCCCCTGCAGAAGAATTTCCTCGTACAATCCAGGTAAAATTCATCTGTAAAAATAAATCCATAAACACTCATCTATACAATGGGAACGAAGGGGTTTGGTTGGTTGGATTGAGACAGGTTTTCATGTACCACAGGCTGGCCTTGAACTCACTACCTAGCTGGTTCCAGGACAGCCAAGGAAAACTACCACCACAACAAACAACACAGTGCTGGCGCAGGCCTTTAGTCCCAGCACTTGGGAGGCAGAGGCAGGCGGATCTCTGTGAGATTGAAGCCAGCCTGGTCTACAGAGTGAGTCCAGGACACCCAGGGCTACACAGAGAAACCCTGTCTTGAAAAACCAACAAAACAAACCTATGTATGTTACCGCCCCCAGCATACTCTTGATTTTGAAGGTGACACCAGGGAAGATTTTTTTTTTTTTTGGCCCTCCACAATGTGGAGTTGATCAGCTGAGGAAAAGGGTGGAGAAAGGCCAAGGCGAATGGAACCAGTCGGTAGCTGCTGAGGGTTAAAGAACCAGATGGGAGTGGGCGCCGCGTGGGGCACGATTTCCACTCAGCCTCCCGAGGCCCTAGCAGGGAACCTGGGCTTCATGCATGGCGTCCTGCGCTAGCTCTGCTGTTGGTGGGTGCCTCTGAACACCCTCAGCCGGTTGCTAGGTGGCAGCTCTGGACAAAATGAAGCTGGAGCAGAATTCGGCCCTAGGGTGGCTGTCGACGTCTCTGCCTTGGAGGCCTTGGGTTGGGCAGGACACACCTTCTACCTGAAATGTTTGAATTTAAGAGGAAAATGCCTCAGTCAAGAAGACTGCCGGTCATACCTGTGGCACTCTCCAGACACAAACAGGTCTGGAGTTAAAAGGGCCATCTGATCCAATATCAAAACAAAGGCCAGCGGTGCTACACTCCCACAATTCCAGCACTCAGGAGGCTGAGCAGGAGTTTAGGGTCAGCCTGGGCTAACAGGAAGTTCTGGGCTAGCTTAGTCTAGAGTGTGAGACTCTGTCTCAAACAAAACAAATAAAAGCTAGGAAGCGAGCAAACAAACTAACCCACAAAGCCTTTCTCCTGGCCAGTTGTTTGCAGAGTTGTCAGGGGAATCAGGCCCCAAGGGTGGTAGGCATGGCCCTGCCCGCTCGCTCGGGTGTACCTGGGCCTCCTCTGAGGTACCCTCCTGGGAACTGCCTCTGGCTGGCTTTGTTGTTGTCCCCAAACCTCTGTCACTGCTGGTTTAGTTTTACATAAGCTTGGCATTCCTTGAATTTTTTTTTTTCAAACAAACAAAAAAAAAGTTTACTTCTTAAATGTCTGAGGGAAAAAAGAGTTCTTTAAACTGTCCTGTCCCCTTCCTTCTTGTCACTAGTCTCTTCTCCTTGGCTGACCCCTCCCTCCCCCCCACTGCTCAGGTGCAAGCCGTGAGGCAGAGACTTCTGGAAGGTTCTGGAAGGCAATGAGCCTTGCAACCTGAGTCTCAGCTCACCTTATACCTGTGGGTTGATTCGGAGCAGGTAAAAACACTCGACTATTCTTTCTACCCTTAAAGGGACGATTCAGGCCAGGAGATACTAGGGCATTCAGAAAGCAGAGGCAGGTGGGTGGATCTCTGTGAGTTCAAAGCCAGTCTGGTCTACATAGAAGCTCCAGGCCAGCCAGAGGTACATGTTGAGATCCTTTCTCAAAAAATAAATAAAAAATTAAAAAATACAGTAAAATGCTCTTAAGCCAACCACATCTATATACCCCATGCCCTACAGAGAGCAATAGAGAACAGCAGGGATTGTTCAACAGGGCAGGGCCAGGGACTTACCTTCGCTATGATTGTATTTGCAAATTTACTGAGTTACCAGCGAAGCTGAGCATGTGACACACACTTGGGAGGTGAAGGCAGGAGGATCTGAAATCCAAGGTCAGCCTCGGCTAAATAGCAAGTTTAAAACTATCCTGGGCGACAAATACGAACCCCCAAACTTACAAGCTGAAGGTAATGGTGCTAATATGATTTTTCTGAAGATGGTGTGGGGTTTGCTGGGAACTTAAGAGTCTCAAAACAAAGAAAGGAAACCTGGAAGCAGCCTGGCCCTGAGGGGAGGAGCCAACAGGGATGCCTGCTCATCAGGTGAGTGTCCAGGTCAGAGGAAAACAGTTGTCTCTTTCCATCCTGTAGGTCCTGGGATTAAACTCAGGCCACCAGGGCTGGTGGCAAAAGCCTTTACCCACTGAGCAAGCACTCTGTCTCTTAAGAGTAGAACTGTATGAAGTAAAGTGACAATTTGTTTTCCAGTGCTAGGGTCCTAAGGCAAGGTCTCACACAAGCTAGACAAGCAGTCTGCTGCTGAGCCACACCCGGGCCAGAGGCAGGCTTTTTGTTTTGTCTTTTTGAGCTTCCTGTATAGTGGGCACCGAGTCAAAGTAGGAGCATCACATCAGGCCCACATGACAGACCTGACGGCAGGGCAGGTATATTACTAACCCCCATATAAATAAGGAAGCTGGGCCCTCAAGGCAACTCAAATCTGTAATCCCAGGCCACAGCTGTCGAAGAAGAATCCCTGTGAGTCTGAGGCCAGCCTGGGCTGTTACACAGGGAGACCCTGACTTCTGTTCCTCTTCAGCCCGAGGCTGGCCCTTTCGAGGAACAGAGGTCCCATGTGTTAACACCAGACTCCTGTTGGACGATGCTGATTGCTGTCTCATCAAATTGTCCCTGCTCTAGATTACATTTGTGCCTTCATAGAAGATATGCTGAAGCCTTACTTAAGACAGAGGCAGGCAGGTGTCTGAGTTCAAGGCCAGGTTTGTCTACAGAGTGAGTTCCAGGAAAGCCAGGGCTACACAGAGAAACCCTATCTCAAGAAACAAAACAAGTCAAAAAAACAAAGCCAAACAAACAAAAGGACCCATGACTGTAACACCAGCTTCAGGAGAAGCAGGGAAGCAGGAAGGTCAGAGTCTGCCTGGAAAATCTTAATTAAGCTGGCTTGCTTTTTTCCTTTACTCCTTTCTCTCTCTCTCTCTCTCTCTCTCTCTCTCTCTCTCTCTCTCTCTCTCTCTCTCTCTCTCTCTCTCTCTCTCTCTCTCCTCTCTCTCTCCTCCTATTTTATTTACATTGGTGTTTTGCCTACATGTATGTCTGTGTGAGGGTATCAGATCCCCTGGAGTTACAGACAATTGTGAGCTGCCACATGGGTGCTGGGAATTGAACCCAGGTCCTCTGGAAGAGCAACCAGTGCTCTTAACCACTGAGCCATCTCCCCAACCCCCTTTATTTCTTTCAAGGTTTATTTATTTATTTATTTTGAGACAGGGTCTCACTATGTGGCCCTAACTGTCCTAGAATTCACTATGCAGAGTAGGATAGCCTTGAATTTACAGAGATCCACCTGCCTCTGCCTCTCTACTGCTGGAATTAAAGGCCTGCACTACCTTGCCTGAATGTATAATATGCGCAATAGTGCCCACTGAGGCCGGAAGAAGGCATTGTTATTACTAGAGTTACAGACAGTTGTGAGCCACCATAGGGTCCTTTAGAAGGGCAACCAGTGCTCCTAACCACTCTGCCTTCTCTCCAGCCCCTCGGTTAAGTTTTCTATTGCTGTGATAAAATGCCATAACCAAGCTGAGTGTGGTGGCACAAGGCGCACACCTTCAATCCCAGCAGTTACTTGGGAGGCAGAGGCAGGCAGATCTCTTATGAGTTCAAGGCCAGAGATGGCCCACAGAGTGAGCTCCAGGACAGCCAGGGCCGCACAGTGGGACTCTGTCTCAAAAACAAACAAGCCAAAAACTCCACCATGACCAAAAATCCTCTTGGAGAAGAAAGGGTTTACAGGGTCACTGAGAGAAGTCAGGTGGGAGCTCCAACAGGAATTCAGGCAGGGACTAAAGCAGACGCCACAGAGGAGCACAGCTCACTCATGGCTTGCTCAGCCTGCTTTCTCCAATCACCCAGGGCCACCTGCCCAGATGTGGCGCTGCCCACAGTGGGCTGGGTTCTCCCACATTAACCAAGAAAAAGCCCAAGAGGCTTGTCCACAGGCCAGAGTGTGGAGGCATTTCCTCGACTCGGCTTCCCTCTTCCCAAATGACTACCGGTATCAGGCTGTAAAATGAGGAGCATATTGGACTAGGGAGCATGTTCAAGGCCCGCTTAGGCAATGCAGGGGGGTCCTGCCTCAAAATAAAAAATGCAGAAAGGACTGGGAATATAGCTCAGCAGTGGGAGAGCAGCTTGCCTGGTTCTGGGGAAGGAGGGAAGGAGGAAGGGAGGGAGGGAGGGAGGGAGGGAGGGAGGGAGGGAGGGAGGGAGGGAGGGAGGGAGGAAGGAAGTAGGGGAGAGGGACCTGGGAGCAGGGAGGGGGTTGAAAAGGAACCAGGGTCTTTTAAACACTTAACACTTTCAGATAAACTTCTGAGGGTAGATCCTAAATCCAGTCAGTGGTACCCATATCCACAGCCTGGAGATTCGAAAACCTACAGGAAAAGGGGCAAGATCGTGTTGGGAGAGAGACCACAGTGGCTCAGCTGGAGGTCCCAGGAATCCCAAGGTAACTGGCAGCTACAGGAGGCTGGGAGACAGGCTTGGAACAGCCTGTGCCTAAGAGCCTCTAGAAGGGCCCGACCCTGATCACACCTTGATCTCAGATGTCTAGCTCCCAGCCTTTGAGAGGGCAAATGGCTGATGTCACCTGGCTTGTGGAACACTTGGTCCCTAAGTGAGTTAGGAAGTGGGAAAGCTACAATTTCCTGCACTCTGAAGTTTGAACTTCATTTCTTTCCAGGACATCAGCTGATAAAAGTTTGTACTGCACTTTCAGAGGGCCTGAGTTCAGATCCAAGCATCCAAGTGATTGGGCTCAGGCTCACACATCCTAACTCCAGCTCCAGCGATTCAGTGCCCCTTCTGACCCCCCCTTCCCATTCCCCCATCCCCATCCCCCCATCCCCCCTCCCCTCCCCCCTCCCCTCCCCCCCCTCCCCACTGTCCCCATCCCCACCCCATCCCAGGGCATTCAGGCATGCCTACGTGGACACACACAGGCAAACCCTGTTTTTATTGTTTAAAGAGGGCAGGGCTGGGGAGACTGCCCAGTAGTTAGAGGTGCTTGTTGCTCCTCTAACTATGGTCCAGGCTAGGTTTGCATCATCCCACGGTGGCTCACAACTGCCTGTGACTCCACTGCTCGGTAATCTGCACTCTAGGAACACGTGTGTATCGCATGTAGGCAGAATAATCATACACACGAAGAAAATGCATCTTTTGTAAAAAGTTTTTTCTTTTGTTTTATATTTGTGAGATAAGGTTTCTCTGTGTATCTCTGGCTGTCCTGGAACTTGCTCTGTAGACAAGGCTGGCTTTGAATTCATACAGATTTTTTTACCTCTGCTTCCCAAGTGCTGGGATTAAAGGTGTGTATTATCATACCTGACACACATATATATGTATACACACACATACTTATGACAGTGTCTTATGTGTCAGGAGCTGGCCTTGAACTTGTACATCACTGAGGATGATCTTGAGATGCTAAATCCTCCTGCATCTCCTACCGAGTGCTGGGATGATGGGTGTGAGCTACCAGATAGTTTCTGCCGTGCTGGGGATGGAGTTCAGGGCCTGATGCACGCCAGACCAGCACTCTACCAACTGAGTGAGCCACGCCCCAGTTCCTCACAATGAGCTTCAGTTGTATCAAGATGGCTTCGCATGGGTCTCAGAATAAAACCCACCCTGGCCTGTGTGATGGGCCACACCTTTGGTAAATCATTCGCCTTCACTCAAAGCACCTGGATGTTCTCCAGTCCTGCACTCTCTCACACCCAAGACCATGCCTGAACACACTAGGGAGAGATGACGCCCTAGCCCATGGCTTTTTCTGTCTTCCTCACATATAAGAGTTCTCTTGCCTGGGTTCCTCTCAAAGACCCCCTCAACAACCTTGTTTGCCAAAAAGAAGTCTGCAGTCCTAAGGAGAATCACACACATACACATACGCACTCTATGGACACACGCATATATGTACACACACACATTAGCAATGTTCACAAACCCCAGGTTTCACAAGAGTGTGTCCAGCACAGAGGCTCCCATCTGGAGGTGCCTGACCCTCAGCCCCCGGCCTTCCTTCCGCCAGAGCTCTGTCCTCTGCAGTCCCTCAGCACCTTCACTATTGAGCGGCCTGGGCCACAAAGTCTGGGGTTGGTGGCATTCTCCTATTACCCACCGAGTTCAATCACATGTTCACCACGTGTCTACCTTGTTTCCCTGCCCATGGACACACCGTTTTTGGAAGATTGTGCTGGGGATTTATACCGGGCCTCATGCTGCCGAGCTGCACCCAGGCTTGCCTGCCTTCATTGTGCAGTTTTATTCCCCAAAGTAGCCTAGCACTCGACCTGTGCCCGGTTCACAGTTCCATCTCAATAAGCACATAAACACTCCACATCACATACAGATATGTATGCACTTTCAACACACACACACACACACACACTTTCAACACACACACATACACACACACTTTCAACACACACACACACACACACACTTCAACACACACACACACTCACACACACACACACTCACACACACACACACACTCACACACACACACACACACCTCACACACACACACACTCACACACACACACACACTCACACACTTTCAACACACACACACACACACACACTTTCAACACACACACTCACACACACACACTTTCAACACACACACACACACACACTTTCAACACACACACACACACACACTTTCAACACACACACACACTCACACACACACACACACACTCACACACACACACACACACACTCACACACACACACACACACACACACTCTCCCACACAAGTTAATAGCTGAACAAATGTCCTTCCTCCTCCCATGGGCCATCCCACTCATCTGGCCATCTAATCACACTCAGCCTGCCAGACTCATTAACTCCCCACCCCACCCCCATGCCCGCCTCCCTCCGTAGATCTTACCAAAAGAAAACACAAATCCGATTCTTCCAACCCCCGGATTTAAGCATCCTCGGAGCCTCTGCGGCTTCCTCATCTGCTTCCCACCATAGACCTTTCCACAGAGGTCTCCTCCAGCCCCTGCCCAGCCCCAAGCTGGCTCAAAGCCCACCCACTCAGTCAGCTCCCTGCCCCCCTCCCCAGTGCTCTGTCCCTGGAATGCCCCCCCTCCCCAACAGACTCCCACTCATTCCTGCCCTGGCCATTCACCCAGGAAACAGTTCGCCCTCCAGCTGACTTAGTCATTCTCTCTGTTCTACCTCCTCTCTCTCTCTCTGGCCTGAGTTCTGAGTAATAGCTCAAAATAGTAGTTGGTGTCTTCCCTGCCACCCTTGAATGTGCCACGCACACCCACCAAGCAAGCACCTTCAGATATTTCATGACCCGGGTCAGCCGCCCTGCCTCCAGCAGCAGACTTAAGCCTTCCCACAAACCCAACTCCCCGGAGGCAGCCCTGCCACACTACTGAATTAATTAATCCACAGGGTCTACCTTTGTGGCCCCAACTCCTGGGCTCAAGTGATCCCCTGCCTCAGCCTCCCTAGTAACTGGAATTCCAGGTGCGATCCACAGTCCCCTAATGGAAGTTTCTTTGCTTCCTGCATGCCTCACCCTAAGCTAGGCCTCCCCAACCTCTGCTTTATTTCCTCCGTGGCTCATCATATCAATTCACCTATTTTAACTGTTGCATCTCATTGTTTATTCCTTTTCCCCTTGTGGGGTTAGGGTTGAGATCCACCACTGAGCTATATATATCTCTAGGGATACTCCTCTGTGTGTGTGTGTGTGCGTGTGTCTTGTGCGTGTGCGTGTGTGTGTGTGTGTGTGTGTGTGTGTGTGTGTGTGTGTGTGTTTGTGAGAGCAACTTACAGAAGTTAGTTCTTGCCAGGCAATGGTGGTGCATTCCTTTAATCTCAGCACTCAGGAGGCAGAGGGCAGAGGCAGATGGATTTCTGAGTTTGAGGACAGCCTGGTCTACAGAGTGAGTTCCAGGACAACCAAGGGCACACACAGAGAAACCCTGTCTTGGAAAACCAGAAGAAGGGAGGAGGAAGAGGGAAAAGACTCTTCCATCACTGGGGCTCTGGGATAGAACTCAGGTCATCAGCTTGGCTGGCTGCAGGCACCTTTATCCACCGAGCCATCTCTAGCTCCTGAGTTTGGTCTCCCTGCAATGACAGCACCAGAAAAGCAGAGTTTTTTGGTTTTGTTTTGTGGGTTTGGTTTGGTTTGGTTTTCAAGACAGGGTTTCTCTGTGTAGCCTTAGGCTGTCCTGGAATTCCCTGTGCAGACTAGGCTGGCCTCAAACTCCCAGAGATCCACCTGCCTCTGCCTCCTCCTGACTGTTGGGATTAAAGTCATATGCCACCACTGCCCGCTGTGACATTTTTCTCAACTACTGGGCACAGAACAGCCATTGGATGACTATTATTACATGAAGGAAGATGGCGCTTCTTCGATCAGATTCTCCCCTGAGGAGAGTTCTCTGGTTGGTGTCGACTCTAATGGCCCCCTCCATTCATGATCCTGGGGCATTGCCTCCAAGGGACAGTTCATGGTCACCTCTCAAGGCTCTAATGGAATAGGAGCTCTATTTGAATGCCCCTGAATCTCATCTGACCTATAGGTGACCATCTGCGAACCAGAAAGGGCTGAGGGTGAGAGGTGAATCGAATGTTTGTCTGTTCACCTCGGGTTCGGTTCTGAGACAAGGTGTCTGCAGCCCTGGCAGGCCTGGAAGTCTCCACCATTCTACCAACTTCACCCATCCACCTTCCCAATGCTTGGATTTTGGGGATTCCCCAGCGACTCTTTCTGTTGTTGCTACACTTTTATCTCTGCCAGTACTCCATGCACACATGGGGCTGGGGGATGGTGACATTTACTACTGTGATAATGAAGCCTAATAAGACAATTGACAATAAAAATAATTAGACAGCAGTAATAAGAGCAAAGGAGTTCTCATTCCTGTGATCTGGTGTAAGTGAGCTTCGTGTGAATTAAGACCATCAGACAATTAGCTCCTATTACCTTAATTTTACAGATGCATTAACGGAGCATCAGAAGGCCTGACTAAGTCCCATACTGTGTGCACCAGACACAGGCTTTACTTGTAGCCTGAGGACCATTCCTGATTGTTTATTTTATTGATTGGTTGATGTTTAATAGTTTCATTATGTAGTTTAGGACTAACTATGTAATCCAAGCTGGCTTGACATAAACTATAGCCATCTGAGAGGAGGGAACCTCAATTGAGAAAATGACTCCAGAAGACTGGGCTGTAAGCAGGCAAACCTATAAGTATTTTCTTAATTAGCAATTGCTGGAGGAATGCCCAGCCCATTATGGGTGGTGTCACTCCTGGGCAGGTGGTCCTGGGTTTATAAGAAAGCAGGCTGAGCAGGCGGTGGTGGCACACGTCTTTAGTCCCAGCACTTGGGAGGCAAGAAAAAAGAAAAACAAAGCTGGCCTTTTTTGGCAGTACTGGTCCTTAGGCCTAGGGCCACGCACATGCTGGTGAGTACTCTAGCAGGGAACTGCCCCTCCTGTCCCCAAGTCATATCATTTCTTAGACCTCTCTAAGGGTTGGGGAGATGACTCAGACAATAAAGCACTTGCTTTGAAAGCATGAGCTGAGATAGTGAGCACTCTTATAAAAAAGCAGACTCATCTCAACAGGGGTGGGGGAGGCAGTTTCAGGAGGATCCCTGAGTGGTCCAGCCCAGGCGAACCAATGAACTCCAGGTTCAGTGAGAAACTGTGTCTCAGGAAATAAGGTGGAGGTGACAGAAGACAGCAGGTGTCGACCTCTGGCCTTCAGGTGCGTGCGCATATGACACGAACACACACACACACACATATTTGTGCATGCATGAATGCACACACACATGCACATGTGACACTCCCATGCATGCACACACCCACACCCACACACAGAGCATTCCAGCTTACACCTGTCACCTCAGTGTGTTGGGACCCTGGAGATCACTGCAAGTTGGAGGCTAGCCTGGGCTACAGAATCAGTTTCAGGGCAGCCTGCACAACTGTGAGAGACCCTGCCTCAAAAACTACAAACAAAAAGCTACCATTTGGACTGGAGAGACAGCTCATCCGTTAAGAGCACTGGCTGCTCTTCCAGAGAACCTAGGTTTGATTCCCAGCCCCCACACAGCAGCAGAGCAGCCTCTGAACTCCAGGCCCAGGGGAACTGGCACCCTCCCTAGTCTTTGCAGGCGACAAGAGGCTGATTAGTACAGAAATGCATGTAGGCTAAAACCCTTATACATAACAATAAGTGAAATAAAAAACAAAAACAAAAACCCACCATTCCAGGTTGACTGTTGACCTGTTAAAGAGATGTCCATTAAAAGTTTGTCTGGGGGTTAGTGATGGAGGGAGACAGCCATGGTCTGTTCTGGCCTCCACGTCTGAGCACAGGTGCAGTGAATATAAGGCACATGCGTACACACACACACACACACACACACACACACACACACGGACATACATAAAGAAGTCGCTCCTTTTGAAAACAAAAACGGAGTTTTGCCACATTTCCATTTTATTTCTAGGTACTTACCTCAGATCTGTTGGTGGCACTGTTTTAGCCAGTAAGATTAATGCATGTCTGCCTCAAACTTGGTGGTTTGCAAAGCAGTCTTGTGTCATTCCTCATCTGAACAATGTGACAACTAGATAAGAGTACACACCACTGACACTTATCCCATTTCACAGGAGCTAAGAGTGCCCAGTGCTTGAGTGCACAGGGTCAATGCTACCCAGCCAGTGTGGAGCTGAACAAGGACGTCAGTGAACTGTCAGCCAAAAAAGCAAGCCAGAAACTGCCTCCAAACACTACATCCTTGCCTGCAATTTACAATTAAATTAGTTAACCCATGGAAAGGTACTCAGGCCTGGTCTTGGCACCTGTTAGGTTTCACGTAAGTGCTAATACAATCATCATCTTCATCAGCTCCTTCTGGAAAGTGTCTTGGCCAATGATTGCATCCTGACCATGGCCCACAATGGGAAGGTTAGCCTTTCCATCCCAATCTTCCCTGGTAATGCTGAAACACCGATCACTCTCTGAGATCCCTGGGGAGCCAAAGGGTGCTGAGTTTGGAGGGATAGTAAAGATGACCTCATCCAAGTTTACAGATAGAGAAACTGGGTCCCTGAGAGGCTTAAGGCCAGAATGGAAACCCACCCACGCCAACAAGGTCACGGCAGAGGCATACCGCCTGGTCCTCCTGCAAAGACAGTTTTCTTAACTAAAACAGCAGCTAGCCTCTAAAAGTCTACAGAAAATAGCAACATATTCTTTCTAGCCACAGGCCCTAGGCCCCCTCCCAACCCTTAAAGCATTATAAGCCATTAACCAGAAAAGAGAACATGTGACAGAATTCCACCTCGGCTAAAGGGCTTAAAATGCTTGGGTGAGTAGCCAGAGATTCATAAATATACACTTCAGCTCTATCTCAAAAAATCATTAACCAGCCCCATCAAGACTGCAACTCAAGCAGCCAAAGAGCAAGAGTGGGTAGACATTTCTTGTGTGTGTGTGTGTGTGTGTGTGTGTGTGTGTGTGTGAGAGAGAGAGAGAGAGAGAGAGAGAGAGAGAGAGAGAGAGACTTCACGTCCCCTCCCCCTTCTCTAAGAGTTGGAGGAAGATCACTATGGCCAAATGTTAATTTAAAAATGACTGTGGAATTTTACAAAGTGCTTCCGTCACACCAAGCAGATTTCTAAAGAACTGAGCAGCGTTTGGAGTTTTGGTTCGTGCAGGTGCACACATGGGTGCCTCAGGGTGTGTGTGCCTGCGCAGGTCACAGGACAGCCTCAGGAGTCATTCCTCAAGTGCTGTTCACTTCCTTTTTTTTCTTGTTGATCTGCAACTTGCCAGATAGGCTAGGCTGGCTGGCCAGTGAGCAAGGTGCAGGGATCCTCCTGCCTCTGCCTCCCTAGTGCTGTGATTGCTAGCTTGTAACACCATGGCAGGCTGGATATTTTTTCCCCACACATGAGTTCTGGGGATGGAATGAATTTTTCTGTGTTTCCACAAGCACTTGACCAACTAATCCATGGCCAGACTGTTTTTCAGTTGTGTGTGTGCATTTAGATTTACCTTGTGTGTGTGTGCGTGTGGGGGTGTCCATGCCACAGCATCTGTGTGGAGGTCAGAGGACAACTTGTGGGAGTCTGTTTCTGTGAGTGCTGGGGACAGAGCTCAGGCTGTCAGACTTTATGGTGTCAGATCTTGCTGGCTGGCCTGGAACGTGTTATGTAGACCAGGCTGCTTCAGCCTGCTACATGCTGGGAGTAAAGGCATACACTGCCACACTGGGTCCGTCCGTCCGTCCTTCCTTCCTTCCTTCCTTCCTTTCTTCTTTCTTTCTTTCTTTCTTTCTTTCTTTCTTTCTTTCTTTCCTTTTTGTTGTTTTGAAGCAGGGTTTCTCTGTGTAACAACTCTGGCTGGCCTCGAACACACTTTGTAGACCAGAGTGGCCTCAGACTCACAGAGATCCACCTGCCTCTGCCTCCCAAGTGCTGGGATTAAAGGGGTATGCCACAGACGTTATTTCTGTAGACCATAATGGCCTTGGATTTAGGCAATCCACCTGCACCCCCCTTCTGAGTGCTGGGATTCCTATGTTACCCACCAAGCCAGGCTGACTTTCTAACATAACAGGAAGACCATGCCTGAAGAGGGTAAAGTGAAACTTGGGCCTGAGCCCTCTGTCTCAGGACTGGGACGGCTGAGTGTGGGTGTGGAGCTCTGATGACCCACTCCACACTCATGATCTCAGGAGTCTGTAATTTATGGAGCTGGGTCAGTCACTCTACTTATCTCTTGACCCACTGAGTACTAATTCTTGAAGCTTCTCATGCCCCATGTCAGCCTGGGATCAGCTCTGGCTTGAGGATCTGGGGGCAAGGAAAGGAGAGAGATGAGGTTAGGATAAGTCTGTAGACTGGAGAGGCAGGGGTTAAGACCTAATCCACACTGTTCCTCTGGTCTTCAGGCATCTTAAGCAAAACTGACAAGGTTCCCCTCCCCCACAACACCTTTATCAAACCCAAACTATTTTCTACATTCCTTCCTTACACAGCCCTGGCTCAAAGCAGATCTGCCTGAGAGATTCAGGAAGCTGTGGCCTGGCCCTCCCTTCTAGAAAGGAAAGTCCAGGTAGAGAGGGATGCCACACCCGGGGGGATGGGAGGACGGATGTGACGACAGCTCCAGGAATGCAGGGCCCACGCAGGTGCGTTGGCACCCGTGAGCTTCCTCCTTAGAGCCGCTGATAAAGCAATCCCGATAACATTAATAGCAGCCACCCAGCCGTCATTCACACGGAGCTGGGGCCACAAGGTTCTCATAGGCGTGTCCCTGCTCAGGGCAGAGGCAGAAGCAAGCCGAGATTGGAGGTCCACAAAGGCAGACAGGCTTCCTAGCACACTCCACACTCCCACTGGCACCTGGAGTCCTGGCTAGGGGATTTCCCAAAGTCACACTTGTTCTCATGGTTCTAAGGTGTTACTTCTCACCTTCCTGGTCTCAGGAGCAAATGATGAAGTTTTCCAGAAGGAACATGACACATGATGACATCATCTTTGACTGCTTGAAATGTTATATTGTGTATTGTTTTAGGCCGGTTTCCCTTTTAATTCCAATACAATGCATATGCATAAGACAGACACGAACAGGTTCGTCATAACGTTTAGTTAAAGGAGTCTTGAGACCCAAAAAGCTGACTGCTGGGCTGATGCAGGTGGATTCCAGGCCTGTGGCTGCCTCTCACAACCAAGGTGCTTATCTCCACCAGGGCTCCAACCACTCAGGTACTGATGGGGAGCGTGGCCTCGTGATTCAGCTTGGGACAGTCTCTCTGTCCAGTGCTTCCCCTCCAAATGGCCAGGGAAACCTTAGAGCCACCTATCAACATCTGTGAGCTGCTTTGTCCTCATCTTTGAAGTATAGAGTGTAGCATGAAGAAGCCACACACTTGGCTCCTCTGTCCCCAAAGCCACGCCTGAGAGCACGCCAGGAGAATAACAATGTGAACATGTTTCAGTTGAGCCCTCTCTGGGAGCGGGATGGTATCTTGACCTCTACTTTACTCGTAAGCCTCAGCAGGGCTAACAGATAAACAAAACAAGAGGCAGGAGCCCCAGTGTGGGGCGCTCAGAGAGTAGGATTTGGTGTTGTTACCCCGGGACACAGCTAGGTCACTGGGGGAACAGAACACAACCCAGAGGCTGGCGTTGGTACAAACTGCAAAGGGCCAAGAAATGGCTCCGTGGAGAGAAGACGTCAGTCCCCAGAGGGCGGATGCTGAGGCTGGCAGGGCCTGCAGGGATGGATCATCTCAGGCCTGGGCTCTCTGGTCCTCTCCCGGTGCCCAGGGCACCCTGGGGACAGGAAAGACCTACATCAGTAGTTCTCTACCTTCCCAACGCTGCGAGCCTTTATCAGATTCCTCCTGTTGTGCTGACCCCCAACCCTAAAATTACTTCGCTGCTACTTCAGAATCGTAATTTCACTAGTCTTATTAATCGTTAAGTATGTTTTCTGATGGTACCCTATGAGAGGGTCGTCACTCCCGCCGAACTAGCTGGGATGGAACCAGGCCTCGAGCCTTCTCCCCTAGTGACCGCTGCAGAGGCGGGAAAACTTCAATCTTGCCACCTAGACTCGCAGCGGGCGCCTCAAAGCCGCAGCACGGCGGCTGGGGCCGAAGAGGGACGCGGGAGCCCAGCTGCTTCAGGCCATCGCAGCAACGGAGCCGCCCGCCCGCCCGCAGTCCCCATCCCAGGACTCGGCCGGTGACCCGCGAGCTCGGGACCCATAGCCGCCAGGAAAGCTCCCGCGCATGCGCAAGAAAACACCCCTCCTGCGCCGCCGTCCAGGTGCGCTCGCGCTTCCGGCCTGCCTTCCCCGCTTGCCTTCTCGGGGCGGAAACTCCGCAGCCGGCGCATGCGTCCCACCGCTCCCCGGCTCAGTACAGAGAGGCCCCACAGTCTCAGGTGATCCCGCCCCACCCTCGCAACACAGGACCAATCGCGAGGCGGTGGGTGGGGATTTCGGGCCCGAGGCCCGCCCACGCGCCGCGCGAGTCGCGCAGGCCGCGCACCGATTGGCTGGCGCCGCGGGCGCAGGTGCGCGCTTCCTATTGGGTGTGGGCGGAGCGCGAGCCGCCGAGGCCGCTCGGAGGCTGCAGGTGAGCGCGCGCGCGCGTGCCGCGGCTGCGGCCGTGCTTGCGTGCACGAGCGCTGGGGCACGCGCGCGCCCGCCCGCCCGCGGGGGAGGCAGCCGAGGAGCCGGGCTGCGGCGGCCGTGGGGCCGTGCTCCGCCCTCCCTGCTCACGGCGGCCGCCGCCGCCCCCGGACCTCCCTGGGAGGGACCTGCGTCTCCGCCTGCCGCATTGCCAGTCCGACCCTCGGGCGGTCCCGGCGCACTCGGCGCAGCGCAGCGCGGACCTCGGCAGGTGCGGTGACGAGGCGCCGTGCGGCGCCCCGACTCCCGAGCCCGCGCCCCGCGGCCCCGCGCTCCCGAGGCCGGCCCCCGACGAGGCGGCCGCCGGCCCGGCGCTCAGCATGAACCGCGGCCACCGGCACGGGGCGAGCAGCGGCTGCCTGGGCACCATGGAGGTGAAGAGCAAGGTGCGCGGCCGGGCGGGGCGGCGGGGCGGCGGGGACGCGGGGTGGCGGGGCGGCGGGATGGTGGACCCGGGCTGCCCCGGTGCGGACGCGGGCACAGGGCGATCTGCTGGACGTAGCTCGGAGAAGACAAACTTGGAGAGCGGCGGCGGGGAGCGCCGCGTCTGTTCCGCATCACAGCCTCTGTTTTCCATCCTTCGTGTTCCCGCCTTGCTTTTAAGGGTGGGACAGGGACCGCTCGAAGCCTGGGGGATGCGATAGCTTGGGGGAAGCCCTTCTCCTCGGGCATCAGTCAAAGGCTTTCGGAGCACCTTGTTTCTCCTTATGTCACCCCTCCCTGGGGTTAGGGGCGCGTCGGATGGAGGCGAGCCTCCTTTCCAGCTCTAACTTCGGTATGCGTTCAGTCTATGAAATTAGCACCATCGCCTTACTCTGAGCAGCGCTTGACGTTGTCGCTCTTTTCTTTCCGACCCCTCACGTCGAGTACTTTCCCCCTCGGCGGGTGTGCCAGTCTGCTGATAGTGACTTCAGTGTCCGAGGAATTCCTCAATCTCTAGGCCCGGTGAGCGGCAGAGTAGCTTGTGGGGATTAGCTAGGGAATGCGTTCTTCCCAAGGGGGCTTTTCAGATGGAATTTGAAGGTCACCGTAACATGTCCGCAAGCTTCTCCTGACTTTGAAAGAGCAGAAGGAGCTGGGGTAATGCAGCCTGGTTCTTTGAGAATTCTGAGATAAGAAGGTGAAAGATTCTACAGGGTGTGACTCCCCCTGGCTCGGCTCTAGGACCTAGTCTTGCCGGATGCCTGTTACCGTACAACTTGTAGAGCAGTGGTCAGCGGGCATTACTGACCCTGAGAATTTAGAGTAGAGTCGAGGTTAGACACACGGGAGCCGTCTAGTGTACACCCATGGGGTGGTGGTGAAGGGACCCCTGGGGAAATGTAGGTCCCAGGAGTGAGTGGCTTGAGTGCAGTGAGGAAAGCTGTTGGAGCCTTTGGTTGAGGTGTGTTGGTGTCTGGGCTTGAGAGCAATGTTCTGTTAACTAAAGATGGGAAATCTACATTTGCTTTTAATACCTTTCTTTTTAAAAATTCTTCTTTGACTTAGATTAATCTGGAACTCGCCGTGTAGCCAGACTAGTGAAGTGAAAGAGTTCCAGGCCAGCCTGGCCTATGCAGAGAGATCCAGTCTCGGTAAAGGGGAGGGAGGGGCTTATATACCAGGACAGACACTAGATTGAAACACAGATCTGTTTAATAATGACAGGGCTGTTGGTGCTGGAAAGATAGCACCGAGTGTGCACTGCTCTTGTAGGAGAACCCAGGTTCAGTTCTCAACCCTGTCAAGCAAAAAGCGCTGCAAATTTGTTTTTAATTTTTTAAAGTAATTATTTTATTTGTTTAATTTTCATGTGTGTTGGTATTTGGCCTGTGTGTATGTCTGTGTGAGGCAGTCAGATCCACTGGAACTTGAGTTACAGACAGTTGTGAGCTGCCGTGTGGGTAATGGGAATTGAACCCAGGTTCTTTGGAAGAGCGGCCAGTGCTCTTAACCACTGAGCCATCTCTCCGGCCCAGAACCTGTAAATTAAAAAAATGTACTATTTTATGTATATACGTGCCTGCATGTATGTATGTTTACCACCTGCATGCCAGGTGCTCAAGGGAGCCAGAGGAGTCAGATCTGCAGTTTTAACTGTTAGCTATGTGTGGGTTCTGGGAACCAAACCCAGAACCTTAGGAAGAACAGCCCATGTTTAGAACCACCGAGCCTTCTCCCACTAGGTCCTGGAGATCTGGTATTCTGGCTTCCCAGGGCAGCTGTGCATGGCATACACACACAGACGACACATGCTCACATCAGTTTCTAAAGGTTTGTTGTTGTTTTAGAGTAAATCTGAGCTTGGCATGGGGGTGCACACCCTTAGTCCCAGCGCTTGGGAGGCTGGGGCAGGTAGGTCTCCTGAGTTTGAGGCCAGCCTGGTCTAGAAAAAGAAAAGCGTACGGTAGTTTAAGAGTATAGTCTTCCTGAGGGGCTCTCCGTGGCATACATGCTAGCAAGTGGAAGTGACTTGTTTGAATGGGGGTTACAGTGACTCCAGAAACGTACCTCTTTTCTCTAGCCATGTGTGGCCATCTGTTTCAGGCCTAGTACATGTACTGTCACCTGGCTTTTTTTTTTTTTTTTTTTAGTTTTGCTTGTGGGACTTGAGGTCAGAAAAGAAAACCACTTGTGATATTGCATAATGTTAACACTCAGTTTTATGGTCTGATCTTGGTAGTGAGTCTTTAATTTTTTTATCATAGGAAAAAATGAATAGGGATCCTAGGTGTGTCAGTAAATCAGGTAGGATTGGGTCTCTGGTGGTAGGGAACTGAGTTTTTGGAGACTGGAATTTCAGGCTTTTTGTTTGTCTTCTCTATCTACTGATTTTTGAATATTTGACATAGTTCTGTCCAAAGTATGTGGTGTGTGTTTCAGCTGCCACCCCATACTTCTAGCAAGTGTCCTGTTCTAGAGGGCAACAGGGCAGTCAGAGCATGTACAGTGGGAAATTCGGTCCCACTGTCCCACCTGTCAGTAAACGAAAGCATAGGTCTGAGGCTCTTACATTTGCTGCTCTTGTTTTTTTAAGACAAGGTATCTGTGGCGCTGGAGAGATGGCTCAGTGGTTAAGAGCACTGACTGCTCTTCCAGAGGACCTGGGTTCAATTCCCAGCAACCACAGGCAGCTCACAACTGTCTGTAATTCCTGTTCAAGGGGACCTGACACCCATGGCAGTACTCCAATATGCATTAAAAAAAAAAAAAAAGAAAGAAAGACAGACAGGGTTTCTCTGTGTAGCCCTGGCTGTTCTGGAACTCACTCTGCAGACCTTGAACTCAGAGATCCCATTGCCTCTGCCTCATGAGTGCTGGGTTTTATTTCTTTATTTTTACCTTTATTTTATTTTTTGGTTTTTCGAGACATGGTTTCTCTATTGCTTTGGAGCCTGTCCTGGAACTCACTATAGACCAGGCTGGCCTAGAACTCACAGAGATCCTCCTGCCTCTGCTGGGAGTAAAGATGTGTGCCACTAGACCTAGTTAGCTAAGGTTTGAAAAAATAATTACATTTTATGCTATGTGAGTGGTAAAATTCTTTAAAAATTTTATTATCATTTACTTGTGTGCATGAGTGTATGGAGATTCATCAGTACCATAGTGTGAGTGTAGAGGTCAGAGGACGTAGTCAGGATTGGATTCTCACCACCGTGTGACTCAGGTGTTGAATTTAGGTTGTCAGGGTTAGTGGCAAGCACCTTCACCTCCTGAGTCATTTTGCTAGTCCAATATCAGTTTCACAATATCACAATTAAGAGATCATAACCAAAACTGGACAGTATGCAGGTCATGACTTAGAGCCCTCTTCACAGAAATAATAGTGTCCGCCAGGTGATGGGCTCATTCCTTTAATCCTAGCACTCTGAAGGCAGAGGCAGGCAGATCTCTGAGTTTGAGACAAGCCTGGTCTATAGAACTAGTTCCAGGACTGCCAGGGCTACACAGAGAAACCCTGTCTGTCTTGAAAAAGAAAAAGAAACAGTAGTGTCAACTTTATCAACTTTACTCTGGAAAGGGAGCCGTGGTTCAGATAATAAAAATAATGGATAGTGTAAATATACATCTAGTTAAAAGTGTGTTGCTAGCAACTGGGTGATTTCTTTGGTAACTGATTTATCTTCTTGATTGTTTCTCCAGAACTGGGAAAGTTCTCTAATCACAGTGATACCCTTGGGTCACCTTGGTCCTGAGGGCAGGGGCTGTAGCTTTTGCACTGGAGCTTGACTGGCAAACTGTGGAATTGGTTTGTCTCCAGCATGGCCAAGACACTTGCCCCAAGCAGCCTTGGAGCAGCCTTAGACATACAACTTCCTAATTGCTGTGCGTGGGCAAATGGAGTATTAACAGCACTTTTAAAAGTACTTCATAATTTGAGCTCTCACAGCAAGTTCAAGACCAGCTAAAGCTACACAGGGAGGTCCAGCTAAACAAACAAAAATTAGGGATGGAGAGATGGCTTCTTCATTTCCCTTCTCTCCAAAAAACTGAGTTCTAGGAAACAACTCCATGTACATCTGGATTCCAGTCAAAGTGGTCCAACCCCGCCCCCCCCATCATGTGGTGAATTGCTGATTGGGTTAATTTGATCTCTATATAATTTCTCTTCATGTCCTAAGAAGTTCTTACAATCTACTTTGCTGCAAGAGGTAACCTGTTCCCACCTCCATCTCCTCCTTGCCAAGGTTGGCTGGCATGGGCACCTGCTGTTTTTAATCTAAGCATTTAAGCCTGAGAACTTGCATGCAGAAGCTTTGGGGGAGCCTAAAGGGTTAAATCATTAGGTGTATTCCCAATCAGACTGCAGGGGAGGCCATAGCCTGGTGAGTCAGCCTGCATTGTGGACTGCTGGCTGTGCTGGAGATCAGCCTCCAGAAAGCCAGGGAGAAACTGCCTTTGATAGCATCATAAGAGGACTGATATGCAGGGTGTTCCCTGGGCTTTATTTACTCTGAAATGTGTAGGTGTGACTAACTTTTTGAGAGCTTTAGATATGAGTCACCTGATTTTTCTTGACAAATGTTAGTGTTTACATCTCAGGAATGTGTTTTGGAAACTTTGAATTTGTTAGGAGTAAGACGTGGCTAGTGAATTTTATTTTACTGTCAAATCATGGATAGTGAATAAATGTACGCAAGAGGAGTGTCAGCTGTAGGAAGAGGGACGCTGGATGGCCGGGCTCTGGGTCACGGTTGGTCCCGAATGCCTGTTGAGATGAGGGCTTTCTCTGCCTGGCACCTGCTGTTCTTCTGCAGCATTCATGTTTCCTGGCTATCTTAGGAATTTAGACAGAAACAAGCCTAGCGGTCAAACATGTTTGGCGGACGTTTACACTGTGTGTGTGTGTGGGGGGGGAGGGTACTGGACAGAGAGCCTTGAGATGCTAAGTTCATACTCTACCACTGAGCTGTGTATGTTTCCAGCCTGAAGTAAAAAAAGTTAGCAGTAGGATTTAACCCCCCTGCCCCACCATGAGCCAAAAGCTCCCCTCCGCCCCTATTTACTGTATATAAGTGCATGCATGTATATGTACCACCGCTGTTCCTGGTGCCCTTGGCGGTCAGAAGGCAGCAGATCCCCCGGAACTAGTGTCAGAGACAGCTGTGAGCTGCTGTGAGGGTGCTGGGACCTGAACCCAGGTCCTCTGCAAGAGCAACTAGAGGTCTTAACTGCGAGCCCTCTCTCCAGCCCCGCCCCTGGCATTTAAAGAAACATTTAATGTGCAAACTATCCAGTGGCTCCTGAAGAGAGGCTTAAAGGCATGTGATGGGACAGTTTTTGAAGAACCTTCCTTAGGCCACCATTCCTGCCCCCCAGGGACTCAGGAGGTACTTTAATGTGTGGCCTTAGGGGACCTGCTAGGTAAATGGAGGGATGACGGGGTGCTTCCTGCTTGGCCTGTGATCTCCAGCCTCCCTGAGGTGATTATTCTCCTCATCCATCCACTAATCGCTGAGCTTTTGAAGCAGGCCAGCCTCCTGGTCCCTGCAGCCCAGCACACAGACAGACAGACAGAGCCGCTCTCCTTAGCCAGATGGAGCAGGATTTAAAGCTGCTCTTTTACACTAACTTGAAGACCATGCTTCTTCTGTCTTTAACCTATTTCTTCCATGATGACATTATTTCATGCCAAGAAGCTCAAAGTCCTTTTGCTACACTTGAGTCTCACTCTTGCAGCCTGTGGAAAGATAATCCTCTTACAGAGGGTTCTGTGCAGTGGTAGGAAGTGTGGTCTGTCGAAGCCTCTGGTGCCCTGTGCCTGGGCTCCAGGCACAGTTGAAGCCAAATTGTCTCGGGAGACCTGGGCATGGGGGAGTGAAGCAGTAGCTGTTGGCAGGGGAGCAGCAACTACATTCCTGTGATTTCCTGCCCTCTGCTCCTGGCAGGGAGGGTTACAGCAGGCCTGTTTCTGTGCCCTCAAATTCACAGAAATCCTCCTGCCTCTGTCTCCCAGTGGGACTAAAGGCATGTACCACCATGCCTGCTAAGTTTCTGTTTTTCTTTAATGTGCTTATTGCATTTGTAGTTTGGAGCTGAGTTTCGTCGGTTTTCACTGGAAAGATCCAAACCTGGAAAATTTGAGGAGTTTTATGGACTGCTGCAACATGTTCACAAGATCCCCAACGTTGACGTGCTGGTGGGCTACGCAGACATCCACGGGGACCTACTGCCCATAAACAACGACGACAACTACCACAAGGCAGTTTCCACCGCCAACCCACTGCTCCGGATTTTTATACAGAAGAAGGGTACGTGCCTTTGTGTGGAGTGTGTGCTCTCCCTCGGTGAGCAGCTTTGCCCCTGACCTAGTGGATATGCACCTTCAAGCAGCTAAAGCATGGTGATATCACTGGCTTACTTCATGTATAAGCCTTCTCTGCATGTACGGAAGAAAAATATCTGTGTTTTAACCATTAACTCCTGAGAGAGACAGAGATTGATTTTGTCTGTGTGTGTTTGCACATGTGTGTGTGTGTACAGGTGTTCTTAGAAGCCAGAGGTGTCAGATTCCCTGCAACTGGAGTTATAGGGAGATGCCAGCCTCTGTGTGCTGGGAATCAAACCTGTGACTTCTTAAAGAATAAACCGGTGCTCTTAACCACTGAACCATCTCTCTAGCCCCCTCCTCTTAGATTTCTTTTTAAGTCAAATTAGGAGCCCTGTGGTAGCCGTGCATGCTTTTGATTCTAGCACTTGGAAGGTAGAGTCAGAAGGATGGCTGAATTCGTGTCCAGCTGGAGTTCTTCTAGGACATCTAAGGCTGTGCAGACAAGCCTTGTCTTGGGGGAAGGGATCAAACTAGGCATTTAGTAAGTCTTAGTTACCTTTTGGATTGATGGGGAAGAGTGAGTTCAGTAGCAGAGCCACCCACCTCTGAGAGTTTCATTCCCTGTCTCATCGACAGCAAGAGCTGTCACTCTCTGTCTCCATTCTTTATGGAGTAACTGTAATGCCTGTCACACCCACTCTCGGACAGACTGAGGGAAGGGCAGCATCTAGTTCTTGGTGGCACCTAGCAAAATCTTGCATTTTAGAATATTTTTTTTTATTCACAGAGATAGCATGAATATAAAACTAGCTGGGAAATAAGAAGGGATGTGCTGGCTTTGGGGGCTGTAAATATTGTCTCTCAAAAAGTATCTTGAGTCCTAAAACTTTTAGACTGCCCCTGCCCTGTGTGAGAGACAAGGGGACAGAGACAGAGAGACCGCAGATGGGAAGGATGGGAAGTCCTGTCCAGTTGGTCAGTAGCTCCTTTCTCTTTGTGAGATGAAAGATTTGAAAAGCCCACTTAAGAGCTTTGAGTGGTGTGGGATAAAGGCCTCACAGTTTTCAGGCCAGACCAGAAAGTGGCTTGAAAGGGAAGATGGTGAACATTAGATTGCTCCCAGGGAGCTGACATGCCCGAAGCCTGGTCACCTTGCCTTTCTGGGTTTGGAGACTGAAGTCTGTTGTCCCCGTCTGCTGAGGGGCTGCATCTGTCCCGAGAGAGTCAGTGTTAATGTTCCCAAATGTCCATAGGTGGCTGGCTGGCTGCACAGCCAGTAAGCTGTGGGCAGAGACTGAGTGCAAGAGGCCCCCGTGTCTGCTTGCAAGAACCAGTGTGGGGCCTGACTTTGGTGGCGCATGCCTTTAATCCCAGCACTCGGGAGGCAGAGGCAGGCGGGTCTCTGAGTTCAAGGCCAGCTTGGTCAGGCTCCAAAGCAATACAGAGAAACCTGTTTGGAAATACAAACAAACAAACAAATAAATAAAAGGAATCAGTGAGTACAGAGCCAGGAGGAGGTGGCAGAGAGGGGAGCCCGGGAACTGGCTGGAGCACGTGTGCAGCACAACACAGCTGTGCTCTTGAGCCCGCTAACCACTGCTTTGTCAGAATCTGACAGAGGTGCGATTGCAGGGAAAATAGTGAGTTTGGTCCTAGGCTGAACAAATGATCTCAGGGGGCTTCAGAATGACCACACCATGCACATTAGAAAGGACCGTCTGGGGTTGAGGGTGGGAATCTAGGGATCTGTATACCAGAGACGTGACAGATGTACTTAGTGGCTCATGCCTGTAATCTCAGCACAAGAGCCCAAGGCAGGCCGAGTATTGTGAATTTGAGGCTAGCCTGGGCTCCGTAACAAGACCCTATTTCAAACAGACAGCAACATAAAAGCAGTAAGCACAGCAGGACTAGAGAGCAAGGTGGTCACTTGAAGCCAGACCCGGGGAACAGTGGAGTGTGACACGTGGGCAGCAGAGAGCAAGACATTTGATTTAAAGCTAATAGTAAAACCCTCTCATTAGCAGTTATGTATGTGTAAGCATATACTTTTTTACATTTGTTTGTTTTGTGAGGGGAGAGAGACATGCATGCCACAGCATGCTTGTGGAGACCGAGGACAACATGGGAATTAGTTTTTACACCGTGTGGGTTCTGGGCATTTACAGCAGGAGACAGAGACACAGAGAGAGACAGGCTCGGCAGCAAACACCCTTACCGGTTGAATCGTGTCTCCTCCCCTTGTTCTCTGCCCTTGAGACAGGGTCTTCCTCTGTAGCCCAGGCTGACCTTAACTTCCGTCAGTTCTGCCGCAGCAGGTGCCGTGGTTTTGAGCTGCACCCCTCCCCCCACTGCGTGTTGCTAGGGTCCTCCTTTGTCTTGCAGTCACTGTGGCTGTTGGAATTTCATTTCATTGTTTTACATCTGTGCATTGCTTTTGTCTTCCTCTTCATTTGTTTTGAGACTCACTGTGTATCCCGTGCTATAGCTCAGGTTCTCCTCAATCGTGGCTTGGTCCTCCCCCAGCCTTCTGAGTGCTGAGTTACTGGCATGTTCCATCACAGCCAGTATGGGTGTCAAGGTTTAGTGTTGGTTTATATGTGGATAAAGGTTTTCTATGTGATAAAGTAGAATGTCAAGTAACATTAAAGCCCTTAGAACTTGATGTAGGGGGCCAGCAAGATGCCTCAGTGGACAAGGCGATTGCCACGAAGTGTGTGATGTCCTGTGTTCAATCCTTGGGACTCACAGGTAGAAAGAGAGAACCAAGTCCCTTGACCTCCATTCTGTACCATTATCCAACAGTCACCCACTCCCACACACACAGACACACACACAGGCAAACTAAATACAGAATTTTAAATAATTTATTGGGTTTTGTTGTTGTTAGGTGGGGGGGGCTCCCCCACTTCCCCAAGACAGAGTTTGTTTGTATAGTTCTGGCTCTTTTGGACCTCAACCTGTAGACCAGGCTGGCTTTGAACTCACAGAGATTCACTTGCTTCAGCTTCCTGGGTGCTGAGATTAAGGACTTGTACCACCACTCCTGGCAGATTTTTAGTTTTTTGTTTGGTTTTGGTTTTTTGAGACAGGGTTTTTCTGTAGTTTTGGAACTTGCCATGGAGCTCACTCTGTAGACCAGGCTGGCCTTGAACTCACAGAGATCCACCTGCCTCTGCCTCCTGAGTGCTGGGTGGGACTAAAGGTGTGCGCCACCAGCACCTGGCTTCAGATTTTTAGTTTTAAGAATTAAGACTTTGGGCCAGTAAGACAGCTCAGCTGATAAGGGCTCTTGCCACCAAGCCTGACAGCCTGAGCTTTTCGGTCCCCAGGACACACATGGTAGGAGGAGAGAATTCATCCCTGAAATCTGCTCTTTACCTCCTCATGTATGCTGTGGCATGTGTGCACACACACAAAGCAAACAAGTGTGACATAAATGTATTATGCATATTTGTGTGCATGTCTACATTGAAGTCTGTCATGGCTGCTGACTCTTGTGACCACAGCACTCAGGAGGTCGAGGCAGGAGGCTTGAGAGTTGATGGGTACCCTGGGCTACATAGTTCCAAGTCAGCCTCAAGTGCGTAGTGAGCCAGTGAGAATGCTCAGTGGGTTAGAGTGCTCATCACCAAGGCTGGTGACTCAGTCTGGTCCTCAGCTCCTAACATGGTGGGGAAAGGTCAGAAACCCCTGAGAGCTGTCCTCTGGCCTCCACATGAGCTCTGTGGTGCACACACACACATGCACGCACACTTAGAGCACAGTGTGTGCAAATGTAACACGCACACATATCCTGAATACAGTGTGACTTTATTGAAAATTGGAAGGAAGTCAACCCATCAGGTACTGCTTGGAACATCCTGCCAGGCTGTCCACTGCAGCTAAGAGCCCTGGGTGGGCAAGTACAGCCTGCCCTTCCCACATGAGCACCCTGAGAGCTCACCAGCCTAGCCTACCTCAGGGACTCATTCTGTCCTGTGAACTGGAAGCTTCCTGTGTCACGGGACCTCCCTGACCAGTTTTCCTTGCAGATATAGACATATCTCGCTTAGACCTAGGCTACCTGGTTTGTTCGACGTGTTGGCCATCAGGTCCCGGCCTCCAGGGCAGAGACTTGATTCTGATTTGGATTGAACAATTTTTAAACAAAATGGACAGAGGCTCAAGCAGACAGTGGCCCCGTGTAGAGCCAGAGGATGGTCTGGGTTAAGGCTAGTTTCATCTTACTGTAGAACCTCAGTGGTCTGTTTTCTGGTTTATTCTTTCTTTCAAGACTAGCTAGCCTGGAACTTTGCTACCTGCTACATAGACCAGGCTGTTCTTGAACTCACAGCCCTGCCTGCCTCCGCCTCCTGTGGGTTGGGATTAAAGTGCGGCCTCAGTCTGTTTTTTCCTTTCTGTTTTGCGGTAGTCCTGGGTTTCAACACTAAGGCCCTGACGTGCTGCTAGGCTAACACCTACCGTGAGCTGTGCCCTCATGCCCTCGGAGCCTTAACCGAAGCCAGTGAAGGTTTAAAATGCGGGCGAGCTTTCAGAATCGGATACGCTACTGAATAAAGATTCTTTGGAGTGACAGCTGGTGCTTGAGTGTGTATACCCAGAGCTGGGGCCTAGACAGTCATGTCACACACTTGGGAACATTCTGTGTTGTGGCAATTTTCTGTGAGGAGAAAAATCCCACATTCTGTTTCTTGGATTGTTTTCATGGAAGCCAAACCAAAACAAAACAAAAACCTGATATCTGAAAAGTTATTTTCACAAAGAGGATTCTCAGCTCCCCCCTGGAGGCTGGAGTTTGTCCTGCTGTGTCTGGGCAAGGGTGAGACAGCCCAGAGAGCACTCTCTTTCCATGGTTGTCACATGACTGCACTAGACAGGTTAGAAATACTGGGTTGCCTTCAAAAACTACCCAGGTCAGGGCCAGTGGCTTGGGGACGTTACCACCAGCACCAGTGTTCCTCTGGGCCAGCAACATGGCTCACTGGGTAAAAGCGCTTGCCACTAAGCCTGACAAGCAGTCACATGCAGTAAATGAATGTGTTAGTTCCGGTGGCACACACACCTGTAATTCTGTTACTTGGGAGGCAGAGGCAGGCGGATCTCCAAGTTCCAGGTCAGCCTGGTCTACAGGGTGAGTTCTACTATAACATCCAAGGCTCCATAGTGAGCCTCTGTCTCAAAGCAATACCCCCCACCCCCCAGTCATTCCTGTAGCATTGGAACAGAGTCTGGGCCATGTGTCTCTAGAGCTCTCCAGATAGACCTGCTCAGCATAGGGTCCCAAGACATGTTAGAGCACAGGCCTCCCCATCTGATTGTTTCCATACCCTGCCTTCTGGTTGTGCTGGTGCTCTGGGTGAGTGGGGTGTGCTTATGTCCTGGGTTTGTGAGTGGTGCTGACAGGGCCTCCTGCTCTGCTGGGTCTCATGGAGGACATATGGCTCACACACCTGTAACTGGCAGGAAATCAGCTCTTAGACCTTGACCTGACACTGGACATGACTTTGTAGCTGTGTTTTAAGGTTACATTTTAATGAGCCAGGGTTTAATTTTAATACAGCCCAATGGATACACGGTAGTTACTTTTCACACGAGGCCAGGAGTAGTGGCACAAGCCTGTAATTAATCCTGGTAGGAAGTCAGTTCAGGGCCAGCCTCGGCTAATCATTGTGGATTAGAGAAGGATTGGCAAGCAGAGTCCTGACGTTTTTGTTAAGTTTTCTTGAAACACGTCTACTTACTCCTTTACATATGTGCCCTGGGAAACCAGACAAGATCTGCTGTGTAGCCCAGGTTGGTCTTGAACTCACAGTAGTTGTCGTGGTGGCCGTCCTGTCCCCACCTGTCATCACCCCCACATCCTCTGTGCCTCACTCTCAGGTTATGAATATCACCACACCTGACACTTTTCCTGTGTTGGAATTGAACACAGGGCCTCATGTCTGCTAGGCCAGTGTCCCCAGCCATTGACGTGTGAGCCTCACCCCACCCAAGTGTTTGTGGTTGTTGTCATTGAGATAGATAGAGGCTAGCCTGTTGCAGTGTAACAGGTTGGCCTGGAGTCATGACCCTCTTGCCTGCACTCCTTGATGTCCAGCCTTTCTGTCTTATTTTGAGACAGGGTCTCCAGCGGGGCATGGAGCCACCCTGCAGTCTCAGCCCCCATGAGGCAGACATTACAGGCCACCAGGCCCAGCTGCCCTGTCTCCCTCTGAACTTCTAACGGGATTTCCTATCCAGGAATGCACGGTGTTAGCTTTTGTTTGCTGGGTTGCTTTCTGTCCGCTGTGGGCATTTCTTCTGTTGCTGCCATTACAATGGGCCCTGGCTCACCCTCACTCCAGTGATGAGTCTGGGCCCTCTGAGCTCCTGTGAGGGAACCAGCTCCCAGAACTCAGAGAGAGGAAGAGATCCCATTTGACCGCTCAGTGAGCGGAGATTGTTGGCTGGAGGACAGAGTTCTCCATGGGGTGTTCCTGTATGGCCTGGGCCAGGTCTGCTGTGAGTCCCTGGGACTCCCGTGGCCTCTGGGAGTGACCTCGGCCTCCAGCTGGGGCCTCCTGGACTGTCACCTTTACACTTTACATGCACACCCTGCGCCTGGCCTGCTGCCAGTGAGTTTCTTTCCCAGTGGCTGGAAACTGATTAGCTGGGTGGGAGAACAGGGGTGCCTTTGTGCGGCGTAGTGCTTCTGAGAATTCAGGGCGAGCATTCAGAGGGAGTCTCAGGCCATGCCAAATTATGCAGATTTGGGTTTTCTCAGTAGGGTTTCCCAGGAGCGGGCTTGTAGGCAGCTTGGTGGCCTTCTCAGTTTTGTGGTCTGGAATTTCCCTAGACATGTTACGCAGACTTCTGCTATTGGTTGTTCTGAAATAAACAGTCCAGTCCAAGACTAATCCTAACGGCTTTTAACGAGATTTTGCCAAGAACTCCTGCTTCAATGGATTTATTTTTCAAACCAAACTATAAAGCAAGTTTCTGCCTAAGGATACAGTAGAGACTCCTTGTGAGAGGGTGTGATGCCAAGGCAATCCCACCCCCTGAGGCACCCATACCTGACACTCATGGTGGGAACCTGGAAGTTACTGGCCCAGTAAAGAAACCAGGGTGCAGCCTGTATCGGATTATTTTTACTCCTAATGCCCTGGGTTGGGAGGTGGCCGTGGGTCAGGCCTGTGAGAAAGTAGGGGGAGTTCTGCAAGGCCCAGGCAGTCTGTGGCCTCCAAGGAGTGAGGATTTCCAACCAGTTACTTTGGGGGATGAAGATGAACCTGAGAGGTTTGGATTTTTTGAGACAGAAGTGTGCTGTAGCCCAGACTGGCCTCACTTGGTAGCTGAGGACAGATGACCTTGGGCTCCTGATTCTGCCTCCATGTCCCAAGCCCTGTTCTCCTGTAACTGAACTATATTTTGTGGGGTTTTTGTTGTTGTTTAGTTGGTTGGTTTTTGTTTTTTGGTTAACTATATTTTGTTAATTGGCCGTTTTCCCAGTTAGTTTTGATTTTGGCTTTTGCTCGGTTGGCTGGTCTAGGTTTTTGCTTTGTCCTTTGAGATAAGGTCCCTCGTGCAGCCCGCCTGAGCTCAGCGTTCCCTCCCTGTGAGCCTCAAAGCCTTGGGAGTCCAGGCCCCAGCACCAAGCCCAGCCCTGCTGGCCTTCAGCTCGCCTGCTGCTGGTTTCCTTTTCCCTGCTGCCCTTCATGCCCTGATGTCATCTGTGTTTCCGCCTTCACTTTGTGACAGCGCTGTCTAGGGCTCCGTGTCTCTGGCGTGTGACAGGCCCAGCTGGCTTGAGGAGTAATTCAGCTGCAGGCGCACAATTCGACAGCACTTGTCTTTGTTGTGACTTCTCAGGGGCAGCAATGTCCCCTTCCGTATTTTTACTGTGTGACAGGGAGTACCTGTGGGAGGTCAGAGGACAGCCTGCAGGAGTTGGCTCTCTATGGGTGGTGAGGCTCAAACTCAGGTCATCAGACTTGGCAGCAAACACCCTAACCACTGAGCCATCTCACCAGCAAAAAAAATCAAAACAAAAACAAAACCCACAGCTTTACCTGAAAACTGTGCTTTCCATCGTGGGGGCGGGGGTATGTTGGGGAATGAAGTGAGGTTTAATGGGGTGAGAGCTCCACAAGTTTGTCAAAGCCCCCCCCCCCCAGTCTGTCACAGCCCTGGTGTCACGTCACGCTTCTGCCTCTACTGAAGTGAGAAGTGAGAGACTCGAGCCCATGGGCAGAAGGGAGTTTCATCTGTGGAGACACGGCTGTTCCAAGCCTTCATTCTTGCTTCTTAATTAAGCTGTGAGTGTTGGTGCGTGGGTTAGGTCCTTCCCTCCCACCCTTCCAGCCTCTGTGCCCTGCCTGCCTGCCACACCCTCGCTGTCCTGCTCTCATGATTTCCTTGGAGTGAGTGTCCCTTCTCCTGTCCTTGTTTTTGGATGTAATAAAATGCAGAGTGGAGTTGCGTGATTTAAAGGGGCTGCTTTAAGCGGTCATATTGGGACAACTATAATCCTAGCACAACAAAAGCAGAGGCAGGAGGATTGCTCCAGTTTGTGCCACTGTCTGTCTGTCTGTCTGTCTGTCTGTCTGTCTGTCTGTTTGGTTGGTTTTTCAGGACAGGGTTTCTCTGTATAATACTGGCTGTCCTGGCACTCACTCTATAGGCTAGGCTGGTCTCAGACTCACAGATCTTCCTGCCTCCCCATCCCCAGTGCTGGGATTAAAGGCATGCACCATCACCGGCTACATGCAAATATTTTTAAATTAAAATATTTTTGAGAAGGTTTCATGTAGCCCAGGCTGGTGTCGAGCTTGCTATGTAGCTGAGGTTACCCTTGAAGTCCTGATCTTCCTGCCTTTCCTACACAGGAGCTGGGATTGCAGGAATAAGCCACTATACCTGGTTTAGGATTACTTATCTGTGTGTGTACATGTGTGCCAACAATGTACAAAGAGTTAATTCTTTGTTCTGCTATGTGGGTCCTGGGAATCCAGCTCAGGTCATCAGGCTTGGCAGTAATCACCTTTACTACTTATCTGTTTTGGGAGCCCAAGCTGCTTTTTAAAAATGAGATTGTAGGGGGCTGGAGTGATGGCTTAGTGGGTAAGAGTACTGGTCACTCTTCCTAAGGACCTGGATTCGATTCCCAGCACCAACAAAGGCAGCTCACACCTGTCTGTAACTCCAGTTCTAGGGGTTCTGACACCCTCACACAGACAGACAGACATGCAGGCAAAGCACCAATGTACATAATTTTTTTTTAATTCTAAAAAAAAAAAATGAAGCCAGATGTTAGCATACACCTTTAATCTCCATACATGAGAGGCAGAGGTGGTGGATCTCTGTGAGTTCGAGGCCAGCCTGGTCTACAAAGCAAGTTCCAGGACAGCTAGAACTGTTACACAGAGAAACCCTGTCTTAGAAATAAAAAAAGGGGGGGAGCTGGGTATTGTGGTACATCTTGTAATCCCAGCTCTTAGGAGGCTGAGGCAGGAGGATTTCCTTGAGTACAGGGCAAAACTTCGTGAACAAGAGGAGGGGTGAAGTTGCACCCAGGAGTGGGAGGTGACACCTACGCCCATAGTTCAGTGCCTCGGCTGTCTGAGTGACTGAGGCCAGCCGAGCAGTGTGAGGCTCTCCTGAGAAAAGGAGCTAGGACACGTGAGCCTGTAAGACTATTGTGTTGTTGCTGTTTTGGTTTTTAGATTTTGGGACACGGTTTCACTCTGTAACCCGGGCTGGCCTCAAGCTTGTTTATATAGCTCAGGCTGACCTCAAACTTGAGATCTTCCTACCTTCTGCCTTAGGCTCCCAAGCACTGGGATAACAGATGTGCGGACCATGCCTGACACTATCAGAATTCACTGGCCAGTTAATGATGTTCAGTAGTTGGTGACCTTTGAGGTGTGTCTGTAGGGCCCTCTAGTGTTTTCGCGGTTACAGTCCTTGAAGCCGGCTGATCTTGATGTGGCATGTACGTGGGCTGGTGTGATCCTTTGTGGGCAGATGTGTAACCAGCTTGTGTCTGTTCTCTCCCTGAGCAGAAGAAGCCGACTACAGTGCCTTCGGTACAGACACCCTCATCAGGAAGAAGAACGTGCTGAGCAGCGTGCTGCGTCCCGACAACCACAGGAAGAAGCCCCACATCGTCATCAGCATGCCCCAGGACTTCAGGCCCGTGTCGTCCATCATAGACGTGGACATCCTCCCAGAGACCCACCGGAGGGTCCGGCTGTACAAGTACGGCACGGAGAAGCCCCTGGGCTTCTACATCCGAGACGGCTCCAGTGTCCGGGTGACGCCGCATGGCTTGGAGAAAGTCCCTGGGATCTTCATATCCCGGCTGGTCCCCGGGGGCCTGGCTCAGAGCACGGGACTGCTAGCTGTCAATGATGAAGTTTTGGAAGTGAACGGAATAGAGGTGTCGGGGAAGAGCCTGGACCAAGTGACTGACATGATGATAGCCAACAGCCGCAACCTCATCATCACCGTGCGGCCCGCGAACCAGAGGAACAACGTGGTGCGGAACAGCCGGACTTCCGGCAGCTCCGGCCAGTCCACCGACAACAGCCTCCTGGGCTACCCGCAGCAGGTGGAAGCCAGCTTTGAGCCAGAGGACCAGGACAGCGATGAGGACGACATCATCATTGAAGACAGCGGCGAGCCGCAGCAGATCCCAAAGGCTGCCCCGGATGCCCAGAGCCTGGAGTCCCTGACGCAGATAGAGCTCAGCTTTGAGGCGGGGCAGAATGGGTCCTCGCCTCCGCAGGACCCGGTGCCTGTGCCCAGCAGCCTGGACACAGAGTTTGGACCCCGCACTCCGGACCAGAGGCTGTTAGAGGAAGACGGAACGATCATAACCTTGTGAACCTGAACGCCGTGTGTGTTTTCCAAGCGCTATGAATGTGTCACGGGACTGATGCTGTGGACCTCTGGGCCTCGCTGTCCCACGGGTGACCCAGAGTGTGGCTGGGATGGCGTGACTCTTGATGGACCTCGACGATGCAGGTGTGAGGCCTTTGCTGCAATGTCTCCCTGGCCTGCAGAGCTGTTCACTTGTCCTCCGTGAAGTCTGATGTCCCCTTGGTCTGCTGGGAACCTCAGTGCTTGCATTCCCAACATCGATGCATTCTGACTTTTACCAATGTTTCTGTGTTAATTGTGACAAATCCTTTTCCATGTGCAGTTTTTGTTCTGTTTTCCTGTTTGCTAAGACTTTAACTAGCTGGTCACGTTTGGGGTGCTTCCCACTATCCCACCCTAGACCTGTTGTCTCCATCCTGTAGCTTCATAGTTGCAGGGTGCCTTGTCCTACTGACTGCCCTTTAACCTGCTAACTTTCCTCACCCCGCAGTCCCGTGGAGATTGTCCCTGTGTGCGTGCGTACATGCGGTGCGTGTGCGTGTGTGTGCGCGCGCGCACGCGCACACGCGTGCTGTGCAGTTAGTGTGACCCATGCTCCTCCAGTGTACCAGGCAGTGAGGATCATGTTGGATCAAAAGGACCCCAGGTTAAGAGACTAACAAACAGGACAAGTGTACACTTTTTATACAAAAGATGGAGTTTTTCTTCCTGGGGATTCTAGGGTGCTGCCTGTACTTCAGGAAGCCTGTGTCAAGTTCGCCACCCGAAAGGGTGTTAATTATACGAGTTATTTATTCTCTTCTGCGTCCATTCAGGAGGAGGGAGCAGCAGTCACCCCCCCTCACCTGACGCCGTCGTGTTGCATGCACAGGCACCGAGACCCTCATGTGTGGATTCACACTTTCCCGAGTCCCCTGGTGGACAGTTATTTATTACTTAACCTATGGTGGGGCAAGTGTGGACACCTCACAATTGTGTGCTATTACAACAGCAAAGACCCCGATGACTCCGAGTTGAAGGACGTTTTTTTCTCTACAGTAAGAGCCGGCAGAAATGCAGTCCGGTGAGGGGAGCCAGACTCCGTCAGCACCGAACATGTTCTTTGCAGATGCCCAGCTGAGGCTGGGCGCAGTGACCCAGTGGCTTTGTGCTGAGTTCACAGCCTCTCGCTCTTACACGGCACGCTGCTGACAGCATGCTAGCTTCCACTCTGTCAGAGAGCTGTCGCAGTGTGGCTCTCAGGTGGAAGGCAACGTGAGGTGTAGATGGCTCAGTTGTATTCCTGAGCTGAGTGGCACATGGGCTCAACATTGTAAGTACAAATACTTCCACATACTACCTCTCCTCTCTCTCTCTCTTTTTTTTAACAGAGTTTTAATATTAGAACTTTTCTCTTGGGGAAAAACTTCAGGGCTTGACTTTTATACAAATTTTAACTGTAAAACACAGATTTATCTTCTGTCTGAAAACAGAGTGCAAAGCTGCTGGCGCCTGTCTTAGGACGATAGTGTTTGTACCAAGGTCTTACTGATGAAGTAAGTGAGCCTTGGCTGTGGGGTCCAGTCCCGTTGGCTCGGTTCTTATGCACCTTATGAGAAGAACCGAAGCCTTAGCAGCTCAGCCTGCGGTCTGTTGTCGCGAATGTCAAGCCTCACTGTGAATTCTGTCGTTAGTCACCTGTGTCAACAAGATGCTGTGCTGTGTAAACCATGAATTTTCTAATTAAATTTTACATGCTATAACATGATTTTTACATGAATGATACTTTGTTTAAACTATCAAATGTCAGTATTTTACTACAATTTTATTATAAAATGTACATTATCACTAAATGAACTTTGATTTTAAAAATCAAGTTAGCTTTAGTTACATATTATTTTTTACAAATAAAAATGGACTTGTATAAAGGCTACTTTCTTGTTTGAAATTATATGAGAATACTTAATATTTACCAGGCATCCATTAGGTACACAGAGGGATACTGAGTCACAGCTGGTTCACTGACTTCCTTTTCTGGTGCTAGGGCTGAGCACATGGTTCCACATTCCCTACTCCAAGCCTCACACCAAACCTCATCCAATAGTCCAGGCTGGCCTCAGACTGCTGGCACTCCGTTTCCTGTAGCTAGGATTACAGGCACATGCCATTGTGCCAGTTATCTGGGGTTATTGTGTTTTTATTTTATTTTATTTTATTAATTTTAGCCCAGGTATCATATCATGCCTTACTTTAATCCCAATACTCAGGAGGCAAAGCTGTTGGATCACAGAGATCCATCTGGAGACCGTGTTTATTTTATGTATGAGCACACATGTATATTTGTGTATGTGCCACAGCTTGCTTGTGAAGGTCAGAGGACAACTTGTAGGAGTTGGATCTTCCTGCCACATGAGGGGAGGTCCCGTCATATAGCCTAGGTTAGCTCCATGTGAGGGGAGGTCTCATGTAGCCTAGGTTAGCTCCATGTGAGGGGAGGTCTCATGTAGCCTAGGTTAGCCTCCATGTGAGGGGAGGTCTCATATAGCCTAGGTTAGCCTCCATGTGAGGGGAGGTCTCATATAGCCTAGATTAGTCTCCATGTGAGGGGAGGTCTCATATAGCCTAGGTTAGCCTCCATGTGAGGGGAGGTCTCATATAGCCTAGGTTAGCCTCCATGTGAGGGGAGGTCCCGTCATATAGCCTAGGTTAGCCTCCATGTGAGGGGAGGTCTCATAGCCTAGGTTAGCCTGAAACTCACGCACTGGCTTCCCAGAGGCCTATGCCCCGATGTCAAGGGTACAGTCTGCTTTGTTCTTGAAGTTTTGTTATCTGATTTCAGTCTTTTAATCTGTGGGCCGTTGTTTTGAGAAAGTTCCCTAGGCTGCCCTTGAACTTGCGAAACTAGCTTTTGACCCTTGTCCTCTGCTCCCAGGTATTGGTATTACAGGAGCACTACCAGCCTTGGCTTCTTTCTCCTGTTCCTGCTTTTGGTTTGGGCTGGGAACTTGACATGTGACCAGACAGGCCTTGAACTCACTGAGACCCACCTGCCTGTGCCTCCTGAGTGCTGAGATTAGAATCATACATCATCACATATGGCCTCTTTCTTTTTTTGAGACCTCTCTATGTAACCCAGGTTGGCCTTGAACTCAGCATTGTCCTGACTCTGGCTCCCAAGAAGCTGGGGTTGGTTTGGAGGTGTGTGTGTCCTTTATTTTGTGGGGAGGGGTGGGTGAGCCACAGAAAGTATGTAGAGCACAAAGGACGAGCCCTCTCCCACGACACAGGTTCCCATGGACTCATGGTCTCAGCAGCAGCAAGCACCAAGTCATCTTGCCAAGGCCCGTAGGGATGGATAGTCCTGAGCGCCGTGTGCAGTGAGCTTCTAGGCCTGGTGTAGCACCTGCATGTTTAAGATGTAGGCAGTGGGGGCTGGAGAGGTGGCTCAGCAGTTAAGAGCACTGGCTGCTCTTCGGGAGGACCTTGGTTGGATTCCTAGCACACACAGAGCAGTTACAACCATCTAGCTCCAGTTCCAGGGACTCTGACACTCTCTTCTGACCTCTCCAGGCGCCAGGCATGCACATGGTACACATATGCACACATACAAGCAAAACACACACCCATAAAATTTTTAAAAATGTCCAGGTGTGGTAGCATATGCCCTTAAACGCATCACTCAGGAGGCAGAGGCAGGTAGAGCACTATAGTTCCAGGGCAGCCAGGGCTGCACAGCAAAACCCTGTCTTAAAAGAAAAATTAACACTGTAGACGGTGCGCCCAAGAGGAGGTGTCCTCCACTGTGTTAACTGATTGCAAACGTTGATGGCTGCCAGACCCATTACCACAGGCCTTTCATTTCCAGCTACTGGGGTAGGCTGAGGCAGGAGGATGTACACCCTATCTCAAAAGCAACAGGGCTAGGGTATCAGTAGTAGAGAGCTAGCCTAATTGCATGAATTAGTAGGTTCAGGCCCTGACACCAAAAAGTAAATGGAACACTGAGGCAAGGAGCTCATCAGGCAAGCATGAGGACTTGAGATCCCCAGCTCCCACAAAGGAGCCCGCTGTGGCTGCATGGCCCTGCCCCGACTGGTTGACCATTCACTCTAGTGGAATCCGCTCCTGATTCAGAGAGAGAGACCTGGTCTCAGAAAAGTAAGCTGGAGGGCCAGCGAGATAGTTCCGTGAATAAGGTGATTGCTGCCAACTCTTAACAATCTGAGTTCAGTTCCCAGAACCCACATTAAGGAAGGAGACAGCCAACTCCCTCAAGATGACCTCACCACATGTGTGCACTGCCATGCATGCTCGCACGTGCAACTTCTTTGTTTTGAGATGGGCTCTCTGTGTAGACCGTACAGGAACTCACTCTGAAGACCACATTGGCCTTGAAATTTAAGAGATCCACCTGCCTCTGCCTCCAGAGCACTGGGAGCAAAGGTGTGTGCCACCATACCCAGCACAAATTCTTAAAAACAAACGTTTGAAGAGAAATAAGATGGACAGCAGCTGAGATGACATTCAGTGTCAACCTTAGGCCTCCACAAATTTGTTTCCCTATGTATATGTACACTGTCACATACATAAACACGTGCATGCCACACACATGCACAGGAAATAAGTGGCCATTCGGGGCTAGTAACTACAGCCTAGGCAGGACCCTCCCTGCTTCCTCTTAAACCCACTTAACTTCTCTCACACAAGGTTCCCTCCTTGTGCTGGCAAAGGTGACCTGTAGACACTCTGTCCTGTTCTGCTACTCAGTGTCCTTGACTCACTCAGCCTGTGCCAAGCAAGCCCAGTGACTTCATTGCCCTAACCTTGGGGAAATGTTCCCTGCATCAGGGTCTCACAGGAAGAAAGGCTAAGTACGGATACCATCTCAATACGACCAAAACAACAAAACTTCCAGCCACCGGCTTAGAGAGGCGGCTCCGCGGTTAGAAGCAGTGGCTTCTCTTTCAGAAGACTGGGGTTTGATCCCAGCACTCATGTCTGGTGGCTCAGAACAGCTCCAGATCCAGGGGGTCCAGGGGACCCAGCATCCACCCACATGACATTCACCTCTGGACAAATCTCATATGTAACACACGTCAGCATCCCTCTGCAAAGGTGGGAGTATGTAGTGCCAATAGTTTTCTTGCTGGTTCAGATGGCCTGGGACTAGAGTGGGACAGGTGGACGGGGCTGACACACGGGGGCCCTGAACCCCAGAGCAGGGGTTCAGCACTTCAAGAGATACCATTTGGGCATTGTAGGCCCAAGACTACCTGCCCGTCTGACATTTGTGGGTCCAGAGACCCAGTTTCATGTTAAACATTCCGGTCCTTTGAACTGAGTCTCTTTAAGGCTGCCCTCCTTCATTTCTATTTACTTTGAAAGCTGATTTTATATGCACAACTGCTTTTCCTGCATGCATGTTTGTGCCCCACGTGGGTGCCTGGTGCCCACGGAGAGCAGAGAAGTGCCCTGGATCCCAGTCCCAGGGAACTGGATGGAGTTGTGGGAGGTTATGAGCTACCATGAGTGCAGGGACTCTGGGTCCTCTAAGAGCAACCAGCACTCCTAACTGCTGAGCCATCTCGCCAACCCTCACTGAGTTTTTAAGCTAGCATTCAAAATAATGAGTGTCACTGTAGTATTTTCAGGCATTTGTGTTTGTGTGTGGTGTGTGTTTATGAGTGGGCAGGCAGCCTGGGGCCAGAGTGTGCTTGTAGAGGTCAGCGGACAGCTTCCAGGGGTCCATTCTCTCTTTCCATTGCTCAGCAAACATTTTTACCATGGAGCCTTCTTGCTGGCCCAATTAATGTGCGTGCGTGCGTGCTGTGCGTGCGTGTGTGCGTGCGTGTATGTGTATGTGTGTGTGTGTGTGTGTTGTTTGTTTCTTGCAATGGGGTCTAACTGTAGCTCTGGCTGGTCTGAAACATCAAAGGTGCCAACGTAAATGCTGGGACTGTAGGTTTGAGCCACTGTGCCTCCTCTCTGACTTTAGGGCAGTGTTTCCTGTAGTCTAGGCTGCCTCAAACTCACCATTTACCCAAGAATGACTTTGAACTCCTAATCCTCTTGTCTCTGCCTTTCAAGTCCTGAGAATCATAAAACACCTGACTTTTTACCCCAACTGGCCTACTGGGGATTGAACCCAGGAACTTGGGCAGACTAAGAAAGCACTGTAGAGTTCCTGGTACCCTCAGCTCTGTAGCATGCCCAGCTTTAACAAGTGATTTGTCTTCGACCCCATCCTCTGGTGCCACATCAAGCTGAGAGCATCCATCCAGGAGCTTGGAATTCTTTTGCAGTGGTGTCATTCATCGGTTGGCTCTGCAGACAAGGCTAGCCCCAGTATGGCTCAGGTTCTCACTGCAGTAACTCAGTCTGGAGAAATCCTGGCCTGCAAGTCATCAAGGTGCAGGTATGTGACCCTTCAGAAACAGTTCTGATGGCTCCAGCCACTCCCCACAGCAGAGCAAGAATCACTGGAGGCAGGCAGACCATGAGCCCCTGAGAACAGCACTTCTGTGCTGTGTCATCGCTAGGGGAGAGGCTGGCACTGGACCCGGTACAACCCACTGGTGCCTGTCGGCACAGCTGCCTTCTCTGTGCAGAGTCCCGGGACACTGCTCAAGGACACGACACCAGCAAACAGCACTCTCGCAGTCATCTCTAAGACCCGAGCAGGCTGCGCCCAACTCAAGCATGCAGCCTGCACCGAGTTCTTCTAGAACATAACTTTTGTTCCCAGGCTACCTGGCCAGGAGGTGCGGAGATACTAATCAGGCTATTTCCAGCCCTCAGCTGCCTGTCTCAGGTATGTGCCCTGACCGACTGTCCAAGTGTGTGCTTAGTGACTCAGAAACTAAATCATTAACTTAGCAGAGCTGGAGAGCATGGGCGGGAAGAGCTGAGGACAAGCCATGGAGTGTCTGCCTTCCAAGGATGCTCTCGAGCACAATCCTGAACAAGGGCAGTGGTGCCAGCCGCAAGGCTTCTCAGAGAGAGGTGCAATTCTTTGACTCCAGTGGAATCAGAAAGCGTCTGCAACAGCCCACACAGGGTACCAGGCAAAGAGAATGATCCTTTCTTTGGGTGACTGCCGGGGAAATCTCTTTTCTAAAAACACATGGGCCTGGTGAGCTGGCCCAGCAGGCAAAGGCACCTGCCACCAATCCTGATGCCTGAGTTTGATCCCCAAGATCCACACAGTGGCAGGACATAAAAACTCCTGAAAGTTGTCCTCTGACCTCCAAACTCATACCGCGGCACACACACACACCCACATACACACACATGAATAAATGCAATAAAAACAATAAAAGCCCACAGGGCTTGGAGTTACAGCTTAGTTGGTAGAGCCCTTGCCTAGCACCCACGTGGTGCTGGGTTCCATCCACAGCAGCATAACCCAGTGTTTTGGTGCATGCCTGGACTGCCAGCTCTCTGGAGGTAAAGGCCAAAGGGTCAGGGGTTCAAAGGTCATCCTCAGCTACATAACAAATTTGAGTCCGGTTTGAGCTACATGAGACCCTATCGATAAATAAATTAACAAATACACACAGGCGGGAATGAGAATCCGTACTTGATCCTGGCACTGAAAGCAGGGGCACAAGGACTGAGAGCGGTCGCCTCAGAGCGTCTGTATCCAATCCACATGCACGCTTCTCTATTCTTTTTTATTTAAACCGGGGAGAGTGTGCACGCCGAGGAGCATGCAGAGGACAGAGGTCACCTTCGTGACACGAGTCCCTCCTTCCACCCCTGAGTGATGGGGGATGGTCTAGCAAGATACCACCACCTGTAAGTGGGTCCTGGGGATTGAACTCGGCACATAAATCCATCTTTACACACTGAGCCATCTCCCTGGCCTAAATTTTACTACATTGCTTTGTGTTCATTCTTGCGTGCGTGCGTGCGTGCGTGCGTGCGTGTGTGTGTGTGTGTGTGTGTGTGTGTTGCTTGCCACTATACCACTCATGTGGAGATCAGAGAACAGTTTGTGTGTCTTCCTTTATTTAGGTCTCTGGGATGGAACTTAGCTCCTAAGGTTTAGCAGCAAGAGCTTTTACCCACTAAGCCAGCCCAATTTTTGATCAGTAAAATGTGAACCCACACTCCTGCACGCGATCCCGCGCGGATGCCTCTCTGCTGCTCCAGGAGCCGGCCTCCTGGCTGCCCTCCTCCCTAAGAGGCCTTGGCTTGTGTTCCCAGTGCCCGTGCCCAGTGGGGCTGGCGTGTGTGCCTCCAACAGCCGGAGAAAATCCGTGGTAATGGGAGAAGCGCCAACAGCAGCCGGGTTGGGCAGCTGGCCAGGCGGGCCAGGCGCCTCCCGCCTCCTCCTGAAGTGCAGACATCCTGCAGGGCTGCCCACTTACTGTGGGACTCCCAGGGGAACTCAGACCCCTTAGCAACCTGCCCACAGCCTTAAAACCAGCGTGTTGAGCCGAAGAATAATGGTTCCAATTGGGAAGGCGGCCCGGCCAGCCGGAAGCGGGAGGTGAAGTCACTCTACCAGCCCTCACCTTCCTGAAGGCAAAGGTCACCCTGTGGGCTCGCTCTCGCTGGCACCAGTGTGGCCCCTGCAACACTGTCTTTGGGACCTCAGTGGTTGCTCTGTGGCCTAGGAAGATGGCTAGACCGGTGAGGCTTCTGACCACATTTTTTCATTCCTCATTTAGCTGTGCTAAGACAAACCATGCTTAAGAGTGGATCAAATATTTAACAGCAACCATGCATAATTCATGGCCCCGTAGATGCTCCTTTCCGGCCCTCAGCCTTGCCCTCATTAGGGCTTCTCAGACAACCAACCGCCTTCTGTCCTTGGCATCTATCTAGCTCGACTTTTCTTCTCACCGCTAATTGCTGTACATTGTTCTTTCTGACAGGTTGACATGACCATGTCCCCTTGGCTTCTGTCTCCATGCTGGGTATCTAACCCAGGAGCTTCACACGTAGAAATCTACCTTGGGTCCCAGAACCCCTGAATCACAGCCCAGAACCCAACATTGCTTCATCCACAAAGCACCAAAGCAAAAACTACAGTTTGTTGGATCCCTGGCTGGCCCTTGGATTAATCTGGGCTTCAAAAACATATGTGGAGGCCCTGTGGTGGTGGTGGTGCATGCAATTAATCCCAGCACTTAGGCAGTTCTCTGTGAGTTCAAGACCAGCCTGGTCTACAGGGCAAGTTCCAAGACAGGCTCCAAAAAGCTGCAGAGAACCCTGTCTCAAAAAAACAAAACAAAACAACAAAAATTAAACAAATGTTAGTGTAGTTTGAGATGGGCTCTTATGTGTCCCCGGCTGGTGTAAAACTCAACACACAGTGGAGGGTGGCCTTGAACTTCTGATCCTCCGGCCTCTCCCTCTGGAGCACGTGCCACCATCTCCAGTCTGTTGTGGGAGGGCAGGGACCCAGGTTTCTTGCAACTCAAGCTCTCTTCCTACAGGGCTACACCTCCCAGCCTCCTCCTGAACCGTGTTCCTGTGTTTGAGCATTGCTTGCAAAAAGTAGATCAGCCAAGGGTGGTGACATCCAGCTGTGACCCCTGTGGTCACAGCACTCAGGAGGAGAGGCAGGAGGATCAGAAGTTCAAGGTCATCTTCAGCTGCACAGCAAGCATAAGGCCAGACTGGACTGCATGAGACACTGCCCAGAGCAAAGGAGTAAGGAAGGGAGGAGGGAGTGACAGAGAGGGAGAAGGGATGGGGGAGGGAAGAGGGGAAGAGGGAGAGGGAGGGAGGGAGGGGGGAGGGAAGAGGGGAAGAGGGAGGAGGGAGGGAAAGGAAGAAGGGGTGGGGAGTGGGAGAGAGGGAGAGGGAGAGAGGGAGGGAGGAGGGAGTGACAGAGACGGAGAAGGGATGGGGAGGGGAGAGAGAGGGAGGGGGAGGGGAGAGGGGAAGAGAGAGAGAGGGAGGGAGGAGGGAGGGGAGAAAGGAAGAGGGAGGAAGGAGGGAAAGGGAGAAGGGATGGGGAGGGGAGAGAGGGAGAGGGAAGGAGAAGGGAGGGAGGAGGGAGGGAGGAGGGAGGGAGGAGGGAGGAGGAGGGAGGGGAGAAGTCAGGAGGGAGGAGGGAAGAGGGAGGGGAGAGAGAGGAATCAGCATCTGCTTCCACCTGGTAATTGGGTCCTCTGGGAATTCTCCCGAGGAGACTCTGGTCACCCACAGTCCTCCATTCTGTGCTCCTGATGATGTCACAGCACACCAACGATGCAGGTGCATGCTGGGAAGCTGGGGTGGTTACCTCAGTTTGGACTACATGGTTCATCTGGCTTGTTTTGGAATTAGGGTCTCACTGTAGCACAGGCTAGCCTCCTACTAACAATCGTCATCTCGCCTTAGCCCCCAACAGTTAGAACTACAAGGATGAGCCGAAGGCTGGGGTCGAATGCTCACCTGTGTGTCATGATTTCCTGTTTTACAGTTTTTAATTTCAGTGTGTGGGTGCTGTCTTGGTGCTCTGCTGATATGAAAAGACATCATGGCCACAGCAAGCCTTTTAAAAGAAAACATTTAGCTGAGGCTGGCTTACAGTCCAGAGTTGTAGTCCACTACCGATCGTCATGGCGGGAAGAATGGCAGTGTGCAGGCAGATGTGGTGCTGCAGAAAGAGCTGAGAGAGAGTTCCACACATGTCTCTCAGGAAGGGAGAGACACTGAGCCTGGCTTGGGATTTTGAAGCTTCAAAGCCCGCCCCCAGTGACACCCCCCCCAACAAGGCCCCACCCACGCCAACAAGGCCACACCCCCTAATGCTTCTCAAGTGGAGGCACTCCCCAGTGTCCAAGCGTTCAAATATATGAGCCTGAGGGGCCATTCTTTGTAGTCAGAGGTTTCCTGCCCAGTCCTGCAGCTGTTTAGTCCCAAATAAACACACAGAGGCTTATAGTGATTATAAACTGTTTGGCCGATGGCTCGCTCTCTTAATTATTAACCCAGTTTTATTCATCTGTGCATGTCCACATGGTCTTGGCTTACTGGTGATGCCTGGGCCTCTCTCTTCCGCAGCAGCTACGGAATCTCCCTGACTCTGTCTACTCCCTTTCTCCATCCCTGTTTGGATTTCCCACCTGGCTACGTCCTGCCTGGCCATTGACTGAAACAGCTTTATTCATCAACCAATAAGACAAAGTATATTCACAGCATACAGAAGGACGTCCCTCAGTTCTTATCAAACCAGTCAGAGGACCCTGCAGGCACTGGCTCTTCCCCTTCTCCTACCATGTGGCTTCTGGGGATTGAATAGAGGTCATCAGGCTTGGTGACAAGCACCTGTATACGTTGAGCTGTTTCTCCAGCCTGGACCGTGAATTTAGGGATGACTTTGAGATGGTGTCTTAGACCTCAGGCTTTCAATCCTCTGGCCTCAACTTCCCAAGGATGGAGATTACGCTTTGTGCATCCAACACTTTTCCTTTTGTTATTTTTTCCCCCTCAAATTTCTCCTGAAATCAGCCTAGTTTTCTTGTCTTCTTTTTCTTCCTTTCTGTGGTGGTTTGAATGAGAATGTCCCTCCATAGGCCCACATGTTTGAATGCTTCCGGTTGGGAAGGATTGGGAGGTGTGTGTAGCATGAACACTAAAAACACAGAGACAGACACTGGGGTTCAAGCTGAAGATCAGAAAAGCAAAGCAGCAGCCACTAGAGAGTCCTCACCTCTACCAAGGCTCAGCCCTAAAGGGGCCATCCTGTCCTCAGAGTGTCTGCAGACAGAATACCCTGCTCTCCTGGCTCCACCCACCTCAGATTCCTCTCTAGTGCTCCCAGGGATTCAAGGCCTATCTTCTATGGCTGACTACTGTGCCTAACTTTGCACTCTGATCTTCAGGCAAGCTTTATTTATTAGGTCATAAACAAAATATCACCACAGGCGTGGCCTTGTTGACATGAGTAATAAGTACATCACTGGGGGTGAAAAGCCCATCCCAGGCCTGGTGTCTGTCTCTCTCTTCCTGCTGCCTGTGGGCCTAGATAGAGAACTCTCAGCTACTTCTCCAGCAGGGTTACCTGTGTGTTGCCATGTCCTAACCATGACGATGATGGACTAAAGCTCCGAAACTGTAAGCCAGCCCCAATCAAACACATAGTTATAAGAGTTGCCATGGCCATGGCATTGCTTTTTTAGACAGAGTCTCACTTTGTAAAGCTGGCTGGCCTCAAACTCGCAGACCCATCTCTGCTTCCCAAATGCAGGAATTAAAGATGTGGGCCACTGCTCTCAGATTCTTTTCCTTTTTTCAGACGGAGTTTTGTGTAGTCCAGGCTGACCCTGAAGTCTCTATCCAGCTGAGGCTAGTCCCGATCATCCTGTCCTCACCTCCTGAGTGCTGGGATTACAGCAGTGAATCAGTGAGTGTGCCGGGATGCTAGGCAGCCCTGAACCACACCCTCTGAACAGGAGAGGTGCCTAGGGATAGAGTCACGGCTTATGCTGTGAACAAGGAAGGACCCTCAAACTTCAGTCATTTGAGATGTGCCTGTCTCCTCTGTCAGATGGTGGACACACCCATGATCAAGACAAACACAGCAGCCTTCCTGGGGACTAGGCTCTGCCATCCTGTCCCAGCAAAGAAGATGGGGGGGAAGTGTGAGGGGGGAGGTCCTACAGGCCCAGCGCTTGCTACACATGGGTGGGAATGAACATTAAGCCCCTGGTACCCTGTAAGTGCCAGTTGGATACAGCAGCTGCCTGTCATCCCTGCGTTTGGGAGCAGAAACAGGATCCCTGGAGAAAGCTAGCTTGCCAGCCGAGGTAAATGGCTGGGATTCCAGTGAGACACCCTGCCTCAGAGATTAAGGTAGAGATCCATGGGGTAAGACTTCCAACATCAGCCTCTGGCCTACACGCAGACATGGCCAGGTTCACCTGTGCGCGTGCGCGTGCACACACACACACACACACACACACACACACACACACACACGTAAACATGCATGTACACACATGCCACATGTACTAAAAGAAAAATTTTCCCAATGCTTTTAGAAATTCTGCCATCTTCTACTCAACATTTTGCAACGAACAACAATCTGACTTGCTCAGGTTTCATGATGGCCAAAACACCAAGCAGATGTGAAATGGCTCAAGGCACTTGCCATTTGCGGTCTAGAACCTAGACCCTAAAACCCTAGGACCCTGTGGTGGAGAGCAGAGTTGGCTCTGGCTACCTGTCCTCTGGCCTCCACAGTCACACTGGGGCACACATGTGCCTACGCCCCTCCCCCATACACATATACATACAAGCATTTTTTTGAGTGCCCAGACGGCTTGTCACTCACTTGGAGCACTGGGAATCCTGGGTCACTTTCACGTCTGAGGAAGACCTCTGTTTACTATCCTATGTCAACTTTACTCCAAGAACAAACCCCATCTATGCATGTGTTGGGGACATGTGAGACATCGCTACCACTCTGCTAGAACTGTCTTGGGTCACAGTGAAAGAAGTCTGGGATCAGGATGGGCCAAATGTCTTGAGTAAAGGGCGTGGCCTGAAAAGGCTAAGGCCTCCTTCAGGTGCATTCTGGGTGCAGGGATATTTGAGATCTTCAGTCCAGAGGCCTGAACAAATGCTCTTAGCCACTGATCCAGGCAGCTCACGGTGAAGCCGCATACTTCCTCCCCGACCAGCTGGAGAGGACCTCTCTAATGTCTTCTAACTAAGCCTTTCTCCATCTCTGAGTTCTCAGCTCTCTTATAAAGAATCTGCTTGATGACATCAAGTCTGTTCTAGATGAACTCCCAAGCAACTAACTGAACCTCGGTCCAGCCTCTGCGAGGGTGCCATACTAGATATGTCCACCAGGGGGCAGGGACAGCCAGGACCAAGTCAGAATTTGCCACCCTTGGTGCACACAGCACAGCACCAGCTGTCTGTTCTGCAGCCTGGCAGGGACAGACCAGGCTGCAAAAATCCCGTGGGGCATTGTATCTCTAGCTCACCTGGAGTCCTTTTTCTAGAGACCCCGTGGAATTCACTGACTCCGCCCCCGCCATATCCTACAGAAAATGGGTTTCTCCAGACTCCTCTGCGCCCTTGGCACACCCGTGTACCCCAGTGTCTCAGGAGCTCCAAAGACCCTGCCTGGCAGCCCCACCCGTCCCCTTCCTCTCTTGAGAGCATCAGCTTTTCCATTGCACTTGCAGTGGAGTATGGAGTAAGGGCACCTCTCTGTCCGACGCTCTTACGTGCCGTTTACAGGGTGAGCACACAGCACCCCTTCGAGAACTGGTAAGCTGCAGTGCACATTAAGTAATGAAGGAAATGTGGCAGAGAGAGGTTGAGCAACTCTGCCAAGACCACACAGGGTAGCTGTGCGCATAATTTTTAAAGCCACATAGATTAAGTCTACCCACGGTGTGGTGGCCACTAGAAATAGTTCCGTCCAAAGCCACCTGCCATATCCAAGAGGACACAGCTAGCTGAGGTAGATCACACCTTTAATCCCAATACTCAGACAGCCAGGGCTACTTAGAGAAACCACGTCTCAAAGAAACAAAAAACCGAAAGGCAAAACCAGGTGGAGGGATGGCTCAGGGGTCAGAGCACTGGCTGCTCTTCCAGAAGACCCGGGTTCAAGTGCCAGCACCCACACGGCAGCTCCCAACTGTAACCCCAGCCTCGGGGGTGACACCTTCACACCAATGCACACAGAATAACTAAATCATCAAACAAGAAGCTGGAAACAACCGTAACAAAAAAGAGACATCCCAGAGCTTGAGGACATTGGTTTCTCTCTCTCTCTCTCTCTTCTCTCTCTCTCTCTCTCTCTCTCTCTCTCTCTCTCTCTCTCTCTCTCTCTCTCTCTCTCTCTCTCTCTCGTTTGGTTTTTCAAGACAAAGTTTCTCTGTGTAGTCCTGTCCTAGAACTCACCCCGAACTCAGAAATCCACCTGCCTGTGTAACCTGAGTGCTAGAACAAAGGCCTGTGCCACCACATCTATCTAGCTTAGCTGTTTACAGGGACTGACCCGGGGCCATCAAAGCTCAAGCTAAGGCTACAGCAATCGACTTTGAATGTCAGGAACAAGGTGTGTAGCCAAGCCTGACAGCCTGCATTTCGATCACTGGGACTTACACGGTGGGAAGAAAGAAATGACTTCCCAAGTTGTCCTCTGACCTCCACGCTGGCACGCACACACGCGCGCGCACACGCGCGCACACGCACACGCACGCACACACGCGCGCGCACACGCACACACGCGCACACACACGCACACCGCGCGCACACACACGTACACACACACACACACACCACACTCACACACACACACTAAGTAAATGCAATAAAAATTAAAATGTAGGCATACAAAAGAAGTTTCTACTGTGCACGCTAATGCAGAAGACATGTCCACAGCTTGTGTTTTTCTCTCTTTGACATAGGCTCGTATACATATCAAGGCCTCCAACTTGATATGTAGCCAAGAATGCCCTTAAATTCCTGATTCTCCTGCCTCTGCCTCAACTGGGGCCATTACAGACAAGCAGCCACCACAGGGCTTGGACCTGTGTTGAGGTCTCAGCCGAGGGAGCCTTGAAAAGCCGGTTGACAACCATTGTGTCCTTAGAGGTGAAGCCAGAAGGTGCTGGAGTGGAAGGTTATGACCTGGGGACCAGCGCGGGGCTCCGGGGATGCTCTACACCGTGCGGAGGCCGGGCAGACAGGTCCTCTCCGCCGGGTATCGCACTCCCCCATCCACACTCCCATCCCCAGGCCTCGCTGGGCCCTGCCCCCAACCGCCGACCTCTAAAACCAGCTGCAGTTCTGAGCCCCACTTGGGCGCCAGAGGGAGCTCGAAGGGATTGGCCTGGCTCCTTCCCACAGCTGGTTCAAACTGGTTTGGGCAGGGTGCGGCCTCTGCAGGCTTCATTCCAGGCCTCAGGCTAGCAGCTCGTCCCAGGACTTTCCAGGGGCTGGGGAGCCAGGGCAAGACCTCTGTAAGAAGGGCCTGGAGGCCGTAGCCACGCACCCTCAGGGAGGCTGGACCCTGTGTAAATTCAACCCTTTGTTTAAAATCTTCGTGGGCCTTGGGCAGGGGCCCTGGCCCCAGAGAAGCTCTGAATTGGGGTGGCCCTCAGACTTTGTGTATCAACACCAGTCAAAGGCTGACCTGGTGGGATGGGCAGGCCAGCTCCCCCTTTCTCCCACATCCCAGATCAAAAAGTGGGGTGTGGACCGGATTCTACACGCACAGTGATTACTAGCTCCCCCCTTCCCGGGTATGACTCTGAAAAGTGGGGGACCATCTCCCCAGAAAGACCTCCCCAAGCCACTCACACTTTGTACTTACATTTCAGGCCGGTTTTTTTTTTTTTTTTTTTTGAGACATGGGCTCATCTAGTCTAGGCTAGCTTCAAACTCTTTTAAGTACCAATGACCTTGTTAGTCCTCCTGCCTCTGCCTCCCAAGGGCATTCTAAAGGTTGGCTATGATAAATAACTTTACCAAAGAAACAGACCTTCCCAATACTGAAACGGCGAGCACCCTCCTCCCCAACTTTCTCTCCCGCCCCAGGATTACCACCTTGCTGAATGAAGAAGACTCAATCCCCGTTCCCACCCTTCCTCTGCGTCGTGGCCAGGCCACAGCCGAACCGTGCCTGGTGACAGCAGAATACCCCGCCAGACCTCAGCCACTCGCTTTTAGCATTTCTTCTGGTCCTTCACCCAGTGGCTTGCGCTACTCCGTGCTATTGGCCAACCCAAGGTCAGCCCTGGCCGGCTTGCTGGAGTGCACGTGACCCTGTGACCACAACTCAGTACTAGGAATGTCATAGCCAGCATGGATGGACGGCCATGTGTGGCCTCGGTGGATTCCTATAACAGGAACCAAGCACCAGGGACCCCAGGCTTTGCCAAGATTTTTCCATAAGAAGCTGGCGGGGGGTGGGGGGGCACAGGGTCCCTGTGGATGTGGAAATCCTGCAGTCACACACTTGGAAGTGGACATCCCTAGAACTGGCAGAAATCAGATGACGTGTGTGGGGTTGCCAGAGAGAATATAAACTCATACAATGGGGAAGAGAGTCAAGGGCGGCGGATATTTATTCTCAACCCTAGGCCAGCCCATTTTGAAAGACATCAGCTGGAAATTCAAAGCTAGACTGTGGTCTGGCTCTTCTGCCCTTTGAGTTTTCACATTTGTATAGCAAGGAGGTGGCCTCCGTCTCAGTCAGGCGACCGTCCTGCCTGTTCACACTCAGCGCTTTCTTTTCCTTCCTTCCTTTTTTTTTTGAGACAGACTCTCACTGTGCAGCCCAGGTTGGCATCAAACTCGTCCTGGCTCAGCTTCCAGTCACTGGAGTCAGGAATGAGCCACCTGGAAGTGGCGGCTTTCACCATTAGATTCACCAAGGTTCCCTCCTGCAGCTTTTTCACACATACGCACATTACTATATCATATGTGTCACCCCACTCTCGCGCTCTCTTCTTGGTTTGAGACAGTGTCTCACTATGTAGCCCTGGCAATCCTGGAACCCAGAGATCCGCCTGCCTCTGCCTCCTGAGTCCTGGGATTAAAAAGGCATGCCACCACCGCCAGACATTTATTTTATTAGTGTGTGTTCATATATGTAGGTGTACACATGCCACCACAGGTGTGTGGAGGTCAGAGGGCAGCTCTGAGGAGTCAGTGTGGGTCCTGGGATCTAATCCGGGTCCTTAGGCTTGGCTGCAAGACCTTACTTCCCTGAGCCATCTCATCTGCCTTATTTTACCTTTGTGAGATGGCTCAGAACTTACTTTAAAAGCTGGAAGGACACACACACTCTTACAAAATAAAAGCTGCCTGGAGGTGGGCTACACACTCCCCCAGGCTCTCCTAATTTCCAGGACTCTTAAACGCGTATGTCTTTGTGAGTGTGTGTGTGTGTGTGCATGCGTGTGCATGTACGTGTGTGTGTGTGTGTGTGTGTGTGTGTGTGTGTGTGTGTGTGTGTGTGTGAAGGTGCTCTCCAGACAAGGTCTCATGTGGCCAAGGCAAGTCTCGAACCCCCTATGTAGACAAGGATGACTTTAACTCTTAATCCTCCTGCTTCTAGCTGGGGAGTGCTTTGAGGCTCGACAACGTGCCTGGTTTAAAAGCTCCTTGTGGGCTTCTGACATGCAGCCGGAGCTGGTGTCTAAGGACAGATTGTGAGCCAGGCTGTAGAAGATGCACGCGGAGAAGCGGGTGTGCTTTGCGCGCCCGAGCTTCGCGAGTTGTGGTCGCTGCAGCGTGCACCGGCTGCCACTAGGTGGCGCTGCGCGCTCGGCCGGCGCCGGGTCCTGCGACCGCACCTGCTCCGCCTCCGCCAGGCGGGCCTCGGGGCTGCGGCGGGCATCCTCCTGACGTGGCACTTGGACTCCGGCCAGGCTGAGCCGGTTGGACACACGAGTTCGCGCTCTTCCTGACCCCGGAGCCTGGGGCAGAGGTAAGGAAGGAAAGCCCAGATGTGCAGCGTGGTCGGGGCCTTGAACCGGGAGCGACCTAGGCTTCACCACGCCATTAGCAGGGGTGGGGATGGGAGGTCACTTTTCCGAAGCTGTGGCTGCCTGGGGCTACCCGGAAATATGCTTGCCCACTGTTGCAGCAGTCCAAGGCTCATACCTCCCAGGTCCATCACCACTGGGGTCATCTTCACTCAGGTCCTGCCCCCTCCTGTCCCGCCAGGGACGCTGCCGGGATCCATCCTCATCTGAGACCCATCCCCACATAAGTCTCATCTCCATGCAGGGACCCCAGCATCCCCAGGGTTCCAGTGAAGCGGGCTGAGCATGCCCAGAGCCACACAGGGCCCTGGAGGCAGCTACCTGGTTCATCGGAGAGGGTCTCAACCCCCTCAGCTCTCCTCAGGCTGAGCCAGATGCCTGGAGCTGTGTGTAGGCTGCGTGGGTTCCAGGAAGCCTGAAGGCCGCGGGCAGCTATGGTTGCTATGAAGAAAAATACGCATCCCGGCCGCGTTTTCTATTTTAAACACATAAAAACAAAGCTGGGTCTCAAGCTGGAGGCCCTAGCTGTGTCGGGTGTGTGTCTGTGAAAAAGTTACCTACCCAAATTCCACTCCTGCTCTTTTAGGACCCCACAGTGGTACGGGAGTGTCTGAAATACAGGTGGGGGCTGTGATGGTAGTTGGTAAGAGTGTTTGGAGGAGTTTGGCCTGGGCCCCCGTCTCAGAAAAACAACACTGGGGTTGCAGGCCCGGCGTAGAATTCTTGCCTGTTGTGTGTGAGGCCCTGGGTACCAGTTCCAGCGCACACACAGTTTATCTGAAGGGTGCTGACGAGGCTCGGTGGTAGAGCACTTGCCTAGCACACTCTAGGCCTTGGATTCCGGCCCCTGTCTCCAGCAATGTAAGAGATGTAAAGAGGGGCTGGAGAGAAGGCTCAGTGGCTGAGTGTACTGGCTGCCCTCGCTGAGGATGGGGTCCCATTCCCAGAACCCACAACAGGGTGGCTACACCTGCCTGTAACCCCAGCTTCAGGGGACCCGATGCCTCTGGCCTCCATGAGCACTGCACACACAGGAAAGACAGACAGGAGGACACACACACACACACACACACACACACACACACACACACACACACACACCCTTTTAAAAATAAATTTAAAAAACAAACTTTCCTGGTTCAGGGATCTGTCCTTGCAAAGGTCCCGTGTTAGGACAGAGCTCAGGATGGAGGAGAGAGAGGCCTGCTGGTAAAAGGGTCACCATTGAGGCGGGAGCAGAGCTGTGTAGCTCCTGGCACTGTCTTCCTGGGGACAGAGGAACGGAGCTGGCAGGCAGCAAGCCAGCTCCATATTTCCTTCTCTGGCTTCCTCTTCTGGGGACAGGCAGTTCAGGTGAGGTCTCTGGAAGCCACATGCTGGCAGGGGAGATCCAGGCATTTGACAAGGGAAGTGGCTTGGGGCTCTCCAGCTCCTGCCCACTGGACCAGATGCGTGCAGGCCTGTGTGTTCTGCTTGCTAGGACAAGGACTCCGTTTGTGCTGTTGTAGATTGGGGTACTCAGACAAAGAGACCAACATCTTCATCCGTCAACTATGCTTCATCCGTCAACAAAGAACCCATCACTGTCCAGCTTGTTGACTGATGGCGCCCACCCTCTCACAGAAGGAGGGACACTGGGCCCTCACCTGAGTCTTAGTGGGCTCCTCACAGCCATTTATAAACAGTCTTTGTTATTATTTTTGTTTTCTTTTGTTTTCAAGACAGGGTTTCTCTGTGTAGCTCTAGCTGTCCTGGAACTTGGTCTGTAGACCAGGCTAACCTTGAACACAGAGATCTGCCTGCCTCTGCCTCCAGAGTTCTGGGGCTAAAGGTATGTGCCACCACTTCTGGATGTATACAAGTCTGCTCTGAGGGTCTGGGGAGCAGCTACAGTGCACAGGCTGGGGTGGGGGCAATGTAAAGGGGCCTTATTTACACAGCTAGGGCTAACTCTTCAGCCATGGTGGGGTGAGCTACCAAAGTAACTGTTTTGGGGTCCCCCGCCCTCCACCCAGTAACCCCACGCTCTGTAAGCAAGCCCAATAAACTCATTGGTTCCCCTGGGGTGAGCTTTGGTTTGTGGTTGGGACTGTGGGGGGAGGAGTAGAGAGAATTCCATCTCCTGGCAGTGGAACAGAATGGCCAGGAAGGAAGGAGATGAAGGAGCCAGGACATTCTTATGCCTATGCTGGAGCAGAGGGGAGGCTGGGAGCCCTGGGGCCTGAGTCCAGATGTGACTAATATTCCAGAGACAGAATCAGTACTCTGCAGTTTGTGTATACAGAGGGAGTTGTTTGTTTGTTTGAGGGGGGCTTTTTGAGACAGGGTTTCTCTGTGTAGCCTTGGCTGTCCTGGAACTCACTCTGTGGACCAGGCTGCCCTCGAACTCACAGAGATCTGCCTGCCTCTGTCTCCTGAGTGCTGGGATTAAAGGTGTGCGCCACCACAGCCCGGCTTCTGCTTCTACTTTTATCACTTACAGTTACTACAATCACAGAAAGCTATGGAAATGTTTGTTTAACTCACTGTGGTGGTCTGGATGAAGACGGCCCCCGTAGGCTCATAGGCAGTGGCGCTATGGGGAGGTGTGGCCTTACTGTAGACAGCGTGGCCGTCACAGTCAGGCTTTGGGGTCTCAGGCCCAGAGTCTTTCTTCCTTCTGCCTGCCTGCTGCCATGTTTCCCGCCATGATGCTAATGGACTAAACCTCTGAAACCGTAAGCCAGCCAGCCCCCAACTGAATACTTTCTTTTGTAAGGGTTGCCATGGTCATGATCGTGGTGTGTAACAAGTATGTTTTCCCTGCTGGTCGGTCCCACCGCCACGCCAGCCCCCAGTAACACGCAGAGACTCTGATTTGATATAATGCTGTTGGCCAGTTACTTGTTTCTTATCGGCTAGCTCTGTCTTAAATATTAACCCATTTCTGTTAATCTAAGTATTTCCACATGGTCTCATCTTACCGGAGAGCGGGCTAGCGTTCTGCTCTCTCTAGGCTCTCCATGCTGACTCCTCCTTACTACTTCCTCTTTCCTCCTTGTCTCCTAGTCCCTCCTATCTTCCTTTCCTATTGGCCAACAGTGCTTTATTCATCAACCAATACAAGAAACATATTTATAGAATGACATCTCCCATCAATGGTGTCTTCACAGCAATAGAGCCGTGACTAAGACACAGGGGTGCTGGACACTGAACCCTGACCCTCTCCAAGGGCAGCAAGCACCAGGAACTGCTGTCACCTCTCCAGCCCCTTTAAAAACTATTTTATTAGTTCTCTGAGAATTTCATGCAATGTATTCTTAATTTATTTTCATTTTATCTGCATTGGTGTTTTCTCTGCATGCATGTCTGTGTGAGGGTGTCAGATTCTGCAGATGCAGACAGTTGTGAGCTGCCATGTGGGTGCTGGGAATTGAACCTGGGGCCTCTGCAAGAGCAGCCAGTGCTCTTAACCACTGAGCCATCTCCCCAGCTCCCTCATGCAAGGTATTTTAATCATATTCACCTCTCACTTCTCCCTCTGATCCCTCCAGATACACCTCCTACTCAGTCCTTCCCAACTCCATCGTCCCCTCTCCCTCTCTCAAAATGACCTACTGAGTCCATTTTGTGCTGATTGTATACTGGTGGGTAGGTGTGGAGCCACCCGCTGGGTCATGATAGACCTATCAGACATCAGCACCTTTGAAAACTGACTGCATCCCGATCCACAGGCAGAGAGCATGAGACAGTTTGGCCCGGGTTTGGAAACCTCAAAGCCCACCCCCAGTGACACCCTTCCTCCAACAAGGCCACGCCTCCTAATCCTCAAACAGTGCCACTCCCTGGTGACTAAGCATTCAAATGTATGAACCCATGGGAGGCCATTTTTGCTCAAACCACCATCACTGTCTGTAATTCCAGTTCCAGGGGATCTGATGTCTTCTTTTGGCTTCCGGGAGCACTGCACTCACACAGCACACATATGTTCACAGAGGCAAACCATTCATACGTGAACTAAGTCTTTGGCCAGGCAGTGGAGGCAGGCACAGATCTCTGTGAGTTCAAGGCCAGCCTTGTCTACAGAGTGAGTTCCAGAACAGTCAGGGCTACACAGAGAAACCCTGTCTCTAAAAGCCACAATCTTCCTTCCTTTCTTTCCTTTCTTTCTTTGTCTTTCTTTCTTTCTTTCTTTCTTTCTTCTTTCTTCTTTCTTTCTTTAAAGATTTATGTATATATTGCATACATTATTTTGTCTACAGGTATGCCTACAGGCCAGAAGAGGGCACCAGATCTCATTATAAACGGTTGTGAACCATGATGTGGTTGCTGGGAACTGAACTTGACCTCTTGGAAGAGCAGCCAGTGCTCTTAACCTCTGAACCATCTCTTGAGCCCCCCCCCCCCCCCAATTTTTTTCTTTTAATTATGTATTATCAGGTGTGTGCGTACATGTGCTTTCAGAGGACAGGGCCTTGGAACCTTCTTCTTTTATCTCGGGACTCAGGTTGTCTGGCTAGCTCTGCAAGTAGCTGTACCCACAGAGCCATCTGATGGGCCCTGGTTTTGCTTTTTTTTTTTTGAGATAAGGTCACTGCTACATAGCCCATACTGACCTTGAATGTGTGACTTTGTTTCCCCTACCTGGAGAGCATACAGGACCTGAACCTGCCTGGCTGACTTCTACTTCTTTTAGTTTGAATTTCTTGTTTTATATTATATATAGGACTATGTTTCCTGCATGTATGTCTGCACACTGCATACATGTCTGCTACCCACACAGGACAGAAGACGGCCCCGGGTCCCAGTCCTAGCCAAAGGCAGAGAGGTGGCAGGAGATGGTGAGAGAGCCTAAGAACTGAGGACCAGCTGCCCGCCTGGATGGCTGAACACTGAAGAGACGAGGGGACAGGAGAGGCTGGGAAGCTCTGAAGTCTCTGACCTGAACAACTGGACATCTGTCTTTGCTTTTGAGTGGGAGGGAACCATGGCTGGAGCAGCTTTTTGTCCCTGGCTCATAGGCAGTGCCAGCTCTTCAGGATTTCGGCGGCCCAGCTGGGAAGCTTAGAAATGCATTTTACAGAAGGGGCAACAGGGAAGCAGGAAGAGAAAGCCTGGTTGTCCCCTGCCCGTCCCTTAAGTGAGGCTGCGCCTCCCCTCTGAGCAGAACAATGTATGCCCAGAGAGTTACAAAGAACACAGGGTGCGTGAAAAGGTGTGTGGCCTGTGGCCTGCGGGATCCTTTCTAAGGCCACTTAGGAGATTATCTTGAGAAAATTGTCCTGTGAGGTGAGTGGCTTGTGGACCCTGGTGGGGTGGCTGCCCTTGAGTCTTTCCTGTGGTTGGAAGTATTTTGGGATCACTCCGTTATTAGGCCGGTTAGGAATCCTGTCTCTATGCCACCCTGTTTCTGGGCACCACCCTAGGTCCCAGGAGGTAGACAGAGGAGAGAGACCCAAGCTGACAGGCACCAACCAACAGAACATATTCCCTCCTTCCAGGAGCTTCATGGCTACACATGACAGCTCTGAAGCCAGAAAACTTAAGGTCAGATTCTGACTTGGGTATTTATTAGCTGTGTGACCCCAACCAAAGGATGCAACCTCTCTGTTTTCCAGTTCATACAAAAGAGGCAATAGCCAGGCGTTGGTGGCGCACACCTTTAATCCCTGCACCGAGGAGGCAGAGGCCAGCCTGGTCTACAGAGTGAGTTCCAGGACAGGCTCCAAAGCTACAGAGAAACCTTGTCACCAAAAACCAAAAAAACCCAAAAGAGTCAATAATAATGGCACCTGCTTGAGACAAGGTGACCCCTACAAGGGATTACATCCCACCCCCACCCACCTCCCACTCTTCCCACCCCTCACCCACCTCCACCCGCCCCCCACGCCCTGTCTTACCTCCCTGCCATGACCCTATGTGCAAGGATCTGCTACAGGACTCACGGAGTCAGGCTGACAGCCTGACATCCCAGCAACAGAAACCCAGCAACAGAAGCAGCCACTAAGCCTGTCCCTTGAGGCTGCCCTGCTGGCAGAAGAAAAGGCAGGAGTCACACCCAGGACGCCACTCTCCTTCCCTCCCTGACTCCCCCCCACCCCACCCCCATCCCCAACCAGACTCAGGGCCTCAGGCATGCCGGGCAAGCTCCGAGTCACTGAACCCACTTGGCATGTCTCTCCTGAGCTTTCGGTTGAGATCAGCCCAGGAGGCAGAGCGAGCGCAGGCCTCTGGCCTAAAGACCAATGTCCCCTGTCCCACAAAGGCACACACTACCAAAAGTGAACGTAGCTCGGCAAGACAATTCTCTTTGTAAAGAGCGTGCGCCGGAGCCCGTGCCTGCCTGGCGAGTGAGCACGCCAAGGTTAGACAGGTGTTCTGGCTTTGCTGTTTGACATCAGGGGTGAGCGAGACTCAGCTGCGTAGTCCAGTGTGATTGGTGAAACAGTTCTTGCAGGCTTTTTTTTTTTTAAACAAACAAACAAACAAACAAACAAACATGTTTCTCACAGGGACAGGTCCCTCTAGATCAGCTGGGCCTTGGTGGTCAGCTTGCCATCCCCAGGGGTCCCCAGCACCCCTCCACCTGCTCTACAGCTTTCTCTGGGACAGAGGAACCGTGGTTTCTCCTCTCCTGCTTCAGTGGCCTCCAGAATCTGTCCTCACAGTGCCACCGTCACCCATGACCCCTTAGCTCGATCTTGTGGGGGTTGGTGCCTCCTGCCACCCCTTCACTGAGATACAACCCAGAAACAGCCTCACAGCTTGGCCTGATTATACCACCCGGGGGAGGGATCCTGTGGAATTGGTCTGTGTTGTGGGGGGAAGGGGCTCATGCTGGAGGCCCCCTTGGGGGGTGCCTGGGAGCCCTCGGGTGTTGTTGGGTCAGGCCACAGAGACAGAGTCGGCTGGAGAAAGGCTCATGCGCTGGGTGATCCAGAGACAGAGTCGGCTGGAGAAAGAGAGGCTCATGCGCTGGGTGATCCAGAGACAGAGGCGGCTGGAGAAAGGCTCATACAGTGGGTGATCCTGGTCCTCTGTGTCTGGTAATTAGATGGGCTGCCCATGCTGGCTTAGGAGAGTGTCTGGGAGGAAAGGGTCTAGACTCATATTTGCTCAAGTGGGCTCCAGTCAGGACTGGGTATACACAGGACTTCTAAAGCAGGGTCCTGTTTGGTTTGGCCTGTGCCTAGTTAAAAGTGTGTGCTGGCTGGATGGTGGTGGCACACGCCTTCAATCCCCGCACTTGGGAGGCAAAGGCAGGGGGATCTGTGTGAGTTCAAAGCCAGCCTGGTCTACAGAGTGAGTTCCAGGACAGCCAAGGCTACACAGAGAAACCCTGTCTTGAAACAAGACAAAATAAAAAAGGAAGGAAGTGAGGGAGGAAGGGAAGGAGGGAGGGAGGGAGGGAGGGAGGAAGGAAGGAAGGAAGAGAGGGAGGAAGGGAAGGAGGGAGGGAGGGAGGGAGGAAGGAAGGAAGGGAGGGAGGAAAAAGTGTATGTCGGTTGGGTATGATGTCATGTGCCTATAATCCCAGCACCAAGATGGCAGAGGCAGGAGGATCTCTGTGCGTTTGAGGCCAGCCTGGTCCACAGAGTGAGTTCTAGGACAGCCTGGGCCACACAGTGAGACCTTGTCTCAAAGACAAACAAGCAAACACAGTAGATATTTAGAAACCATTGAGGTGTTTCCCACAAAGTTAGAATTTCTGGCTTCTCTCGTTTAGCTTTGTTTTAGTTTATCTGTGGAGCTGTGGATAGAACTCAGCACCACTTGCCTTCTGAGCCAGGCCTTACCTGTGCTGTATGCACCACAGGGCCAAACCCCTACCCTCAGGGATTTCTTCACTCATCTTGGTTACTATCCAGCTGTGGAGGTTTCCAGCAGCTCTGGACATTCAAGTCCCCTGTCAGAGCCAGAGCCCAGCTCCCAGGGCGCAGCCCTGCACAGGACAGAGCTCCTGAAAGCAGGGTTTGGGGATAAATGAGGTTTGGCTTCGAGCCCTTGCCAAGCAGTCAGGATGAGCGTGGCTCCTGCTGCAGTTGGTCAGAATCAGGTGTTTATCTTGCTTGGTTACAGGGTTTTGTTGTTTTTTAAAATTACTAGCTCGAGGCTAGCCTGGTCTACAAAGTAAGTCCCAGGACAGCCCAGGCTACACAGAGACACCCCAGCCATGCCCACATATGTGAGGCCAGAGATTGGCCTGCATGTCCTCCTAAATCATTATCTTGCAGCAAGATCTCTCATTGAATCTGGCAATCACCTGTTTTGGATAGACAAGCTAGCAAGCCCCTGACATCTTCCTATCCAGACACCAGCATGGGTCACAGGCGTGTAGCAAAGCACCCAGCTTCTTACTCGGGCACAGGGGATCCGAACCCAGGCCCCTCATGCTTGCTCTGTTATCACTTTCCCTACTGAGCCGCCTCCCCAGCCCCAAAGACATCTCCAACCTGCCTTCCTCTGGGTTGCTTGGGCCTTGGTTCCTGGCTGTTTATAAACACAGGCTAGAGGGCTGTGGGCTCCAGCCTACCTTGGACTCCTGCCCTCAGCCTTAGGTATGTGACCTTGGGCAGGTCACCGCCCCTCGCTGAGCCGCCAGCTCAGCAGCTTTTGAGGGTGGCATTACCATTTCTTCATGTATTTGTTTATTCTGTCTTTCCAAAAGGTGTGTGGGGAGGATGGCCTGAGGTGGCTTAACCAGCCCTCCGTGTGTGTGGGTCAAGCCGCTGCCAATATTTTAAACAGGGTTAAGGAGCTTTGGGAAAGGGTGGGGGTCTGCAAAGAGCTGGGCATCTCTTTCCTAATTCTTTGCTTAAAGAAAAAAAAAAAAAATGAAGGGGTTTATCTCCCTGGAAACCATCGCTGATGGCAGGACGCTGTCTTTGCAGGCGAGGGAGGCGGAGGCGGCTCTGGCTTTGGAAGAGTCTTGCAGTCTGACTGACATGGTGAGGGTTCACAGACCCTCTCCAGGCCTTTACTGAGTTTTCTGGGGAAGCCATGTTGGAGGTGACTTGGCAGCCTGTAGGAATGGGCGGGAGGCCAGCAGGGAGGGGAGAACCGCATGCCTGCCCTCCTCCCTCGTCCCCCCTCCCCTCCAGGGCTTCCAAGGCAGCCATCTTGATCTAGTCTTCCCCCCCTGACATGGTTTCTATCCCACCAAGGAGCCTGGAGCCGGCCACAAGGTGGCACTCTCGGGCGTGGATGCTGGTGGTGGAGCAGCGGGGAGCCTGAGACTATATTTAACTCTCCTCAGCTCCTTGAAGCTCGCCCTGCAAACATGGAGGCCGCCAGGAAATGGCTTCAGGCCTGTGAGGCCCAGAGAGGCCTCGTGACCAGGCAGGAGCACTGGGCCTGTTCGTCGTCAGGTCCCAGTCTCCTGGGCTCTCTCTGCCTTACCCACTCCGATGGTTTCCTAGATCAAACCCTCTAGGATGGATGAGAGAGAAGCTGGGAGATAAGGTTCCCCATGTGGCCAGCCAGGTCAGAATCCCTAAGAGCAATCAGAATTTTCTAGAAGGCCCCAAGTTTATGAAAGGGAAACCAGGAAATCCTGGTTTGAGGCTTCCATCTTGAGGCTGTGGCTGTGGCTCTGGCATTGGCTCTGTCCCCAGAGCACACCTACCCAGAGAGGTTCAGCGGCCCTTGTGGATGGAGGGGTCTGGGAGTGACCAGTAGCAGCAATGTAGGCTCGGATGTTAATTGAGCGCCTACTGTGTTCCAAGCAGCATGATTTCCCTAAATAGACGTTTCAGTGTCCTCCCTGGGCACAGGAGTGAGCCACGCCAGAGCATCTGGGGACCTGTGAGAGCATGACAGTTACAGCTGTGGTTTACTTTGGAAACATTTAGTGGGTCCAGGAGAGAGCCGCTTCCCCCAGGAGGTTCTGACAGCCCGGTTAACCCATGGGCTGAGCAGGCCTGGAGCGTTAGCGGGTAAAGGTTTCTGTCCATCTTTGTTTCCGTAGAATCAGAGACCAAGTTAGGCCCAGCGCTGTCTGTGGGGAAAAGACTAACAGACGGGGGGCCATCGATGGATCAGTGTGTGGCTCTGGTCCACAAGGAAGGTTGGTGTGGGAAAAATGCCAACACAGAACTGAAGTTTGATGTGGGGGAAAGAATGAGACAGACAAACAGACGACTGACTGACCTCAGAGCAGAGCATTCTGGCATGGAGACAGGAAGGCTGGGTGGGTGGGGCAGGGCAGGTGATGGTGAAACTGAGACTTGGAGTTCAGATAAGTGATTGCAGAGAGAGAACAGGATCAAGGCAGAGAGCTGGGGTCCCCTATGGTGGCTGCACAGGGAATGCTGGCTCCCAGGGCAGGCAGAATTGGAGACGGCAGGACCTCGGGACCAGGGAAGTCCCAGCATGGCCGTGCTGTCTCTCATGACAGAAGCACTGTCACGGATGGGATGTGGCTCGGTCGGCAGAGTGTTTGCCTAGCATGCTGGGAGCCGTGGGTACAATCACTTGGGTGTGATGACACATGCCTGTTATCCCAGCATCCTGTGAAGACAGGAAGGCCAGACGTTCAAGGCTACCCTTCACATAGGACAGACTGGGTCATATTGAAACTGTCTCAGCGACAGACATGGGGTGGCCACACACTGGTGGCATTGTGAACTGACTGGGTTTGCACAGCCTCCTGCCTGGTGCTTGCTGGGACGTGGCCAGCCCTCTGGGCACATAGAGCCTCAGTAGCCTCAGGCCCACCTTGTGCCCAGAGCAGCCACCTCCTTCAGGACATAGACGGAGAAGACTTCCTTGTTGGCGTCCACCCAGTGGCTACATTTGGCTGTCCTTACTGGGGCCCCAGTTATCCTGGACAGCCAGCTGTCTTTGATGACCTCAGCAGCCTCTCACCCAGACTTCTGGGTTCTGGCGGCGGCAGGGAGAGGGCTAGGGAAGGGTCTCCTGTCTCTCAGGCTCAAGAGGCACCTGTGGACCTTCTGCCCACTGAGGTGCCTGTCACAAGGCAAGGGGAATGACCGGGAGTGAGCAAAGCACGGGTCCTTTCTTCTTCAGACTCCTTGTGAGAAAGAGTACTCTGGGTAATGTGGACTCCATGCTGGGTAGACTATGGGGAGCTGGAGGAACTGTAGTTAACTCTAGCTGTGTGGCGTGGGGCAGTTCTTTGAGGGTTTTAGTGGAAGTTAAAATCCCGAGCCTTGACGTGAGGGGTCTGAATTTGAGATCCTGGCCTGGTGGTGTTTCTGGTCCGTTAGGGCTGATCCCGCCACATGGCTCAGACCTGACACAGTTCCTTTGTCGACCTCAGGCACTGCGGCAGGCTCAGAGCCGGTCCACCTGGAATTTTCCATCTCCCGCTAACTCTGTGACGGTGAACCCGTTCACCTGCCTTTGTTTTGTCAGCCAAGAGGCAAGATTGAAGCTGTGGTGTTAAGGGCCCATAATCCTAGTATTCAGGGGGTTGAGACAGGAGGATTGTCTAGTTAAAGGCTAGCCAGGGTTACACAGCCAGACTCTGCCTCATTAAACAAAAAGCCAGATCCTAAGACCCATGTCTGTAATTTCATCATTTGGGAGGAGTTTGTGGCCAACCCTGGCTACGTGGTGCTGGTGTTTAAGAGATTCTTCCTTCCTTTCTGTCCCCCACCCCCACTGTGTCTGTTTTTAAAGTTTGGAGAAACTTATTTGTGTGTGTGTGTGTGTGTGTGTGTGTGTGTGTGTGTGTGTGTGTGAGAGAGAGAGAGAGAGAGAGAGAGAGAGAGAGAGAGAGAGAGAGGAGGGAGGAGGGAAGAGGGGAGGGAGGAGGGAGGAGGGGAGAAAGGAGGGAGGGAGGGGAGCACACAGCTGGGTGTAAAGATCAGAAGACAACTTTTGGTGTCAGCTGCCAGTTTCCACCTCACGCATGGCGCCATGGACAGAACTTGGGTGTTCAGGCTTTTGTTTTTATACACGGATCCATCGGTGTGGTGAGCCGGTCCCCATCGAGGGGAGGTTTCCTCTAGTAGGGGTTCCCATTTGGGGGTTGTATTTTGTGATAGACATTTTAGCCTACACTGTCCTAAAGCTTACTATGTAGCCCAGGCTAGCTTAGAGGTTATGGTGCATAGCTCAGGCTGCGCTCGGGAATACTCAGCCCTCCCACCTCTTGGCTTCAGTAATGAGGTGGCAGGTGTGTCCCGCTGTCCCAGGCTGTCCCACATGTTTGTCACTCATCCGGGGTTTCCCTTTTCTCCATTAAACGTACATTTCTATTAGTTTGTTATTTTAGTGTGTGGGGTGTGTGGGGTGCATGTGAGCGTGCCACGGCTCAGGAGTGGAAGTCAGAAGACATTCTGAGGGCGTCTGTTTTCCCCTTTTTCAGGGATTGAACCTAGGCTTGATGGCAAATCCTCACGCTGCTAAGCCACAGCACTAGCCCTGGAGAGGGAGAGGCGTCATGCTGGATGTGTGTGGCGGGTGTGGAAGGCATGCTTTGTGTTTTGTACCTCAGCTTATAATCTGCTGTGACATTTATAATTCTCCTTCAGCTTAAACCATGTTTAGCCATTTTGGGGGCACAGAGCCCAAGGCCTCACTCATGCTCAGCAACCCACTTCTCCTTGATGGGCTCCAGGCCCCCCCCTTTTTTTCTAGACAGGGTTTCTCTGTGTAGCCCTGGCTGTCCTGGAACTCACTTTGTAGACCAGGCTGGCCTCCAACTCACAGAGATCTCCTGCCTCTGCCTCCTGAGTGCTGGGACTAAAAGCCTGCACCACCACTGTCTAGTCTTTCTTTCTTTCTTTCTTTCTTTCTTTCTTTCTTTCTCTCTCTCTCTCTCTCTCTCTCTCTCTCTCTCTCTCTCTCCCTTCCTTTCTTTCTCTTTCTTTCTCTCTCTCTCTCTCTCTCTTTCTTCCTTTCTTTTTTTCTTCTTTTTGATACTTCTTTCTTCTTCTACAACATGATCAGGGCCCTGACAGTCCCCCGCCCCAGCCCTAGACCTGGCCTTTTCTTGGTGGACCTACTCTTCTAAGCTAAATAAGGTTTCTCTGTGTAACTCTGAATGTTCTGGAACTCCATCAGTAAACCAGGTTAGTCTCAAACTCAGAAATCGCCCGTCTCTGACTCCTAAGTGCTGGGTCTAAAGGTAGGCACCACCATGCCTAGCCAGGGTTACACTTGAATTTCAAAGTTGGAAATAAGAGCCCCAGACCCTGTGTGGCTGGATAAGGTGCATCATTGACACATTCAGGCCCAGAAAGAACCCTGGCTCACCCTCTTCAGTCTCAGTGGACCAAGCACTGATGACTGTCCTCAATTCACAGGTGAGAACACCAAGTCCTTAGTACTCTGGGACTGGCCTGGTGACATGGGGGAAGGTGCAGAAGTCAGGTGAACAAATACCAGGTGTCACCTCCTGGGCCAGTACATTGCCTTCTGGGATCAAGGCACTAGGGGCCCATGGGGGCTGGGCTTGGTGGTAGATGCAGGAGATGGTGGTTTCCGACTGGGACGGGGGACTGGTCAGCAACCATGGGAGCCATTGGGAGGAGCTGGGTTAGACACAAACCAACAGGGCGAGTGTCACAGGAGAGCCCCAAAGAGAAAGACGAGGCAAGCAGTGTTGTCAGCCTGTTGGTGAGAACAGAAATGCTAGGAGCCAGACTTATATATTTAGGTAGAAAGAGGAGGAAATAGCACATGCTGGCACAGGCCTGTCATTCAGCCACATCTTGCCTTCTTGAGGCAAGAAGACACAAATTCAAGGCCAGCGTGCGCAACCTAGCAAGACCCTGTCTCAGAATTAAAGGTGGGGGCTGGAGTTCAGGTCCCCAGAACCCACTAACACAAAGCTGTATGAGGTTATAGCCTCTGTCCTAGAGAGCCGGAGCCAAGGAGAGTGGGGTGATGATGCTCACCTCCAACTCACATAGGGTGGGGTTTATAGATGCTGACTCCCAGACTCCTCCCTCAGCACAGCTCCATTTGTCTGACAACACGTATATATCTTCAGCTTGGCATGGTGGCGCATGCAGGGTTCTGCCTGCCTCTGCCTCCCGAGTGCTGGGATTAAAAGGTGTGTGCCACCATGCCCAGCCTGGTGAACTAACAGGCAAGGGTAGGCAAGCTGGCCAGTGAGCCAGTCTCAAACAAAAAAAGAAAGAAAGAAAATTTCATATAAAAGCATGCGTTTGAGCCCGGTGTTGGTGGCTCATGCCTTTAATCCCAGCACTTGGGAGTCGAGGCAGGTGGAATTATTGAGTTTGAGGCCAGCCTGGTCTACAGAGTGAATTCCAGGATAGCCATGGTGGTTACACAGAGATGCCTTGCTTGAAAAACAAAAGTGAATTTGAAACTTGTGGTGTGATGGTTTGAAAGAAAGTGGCCTCCAAAGGGAGTGGCACTATTAGGAGGTGTGGCCTTGTTGGAGTCAGTGTGGCCTTGTTGGAGGAAGTGTGTCACTGTGGATGCAGGCTTTGAGGTGTCTTTTGCTCAAGCTTCCCTCTGTGACAGTCAGTTGACTTCCTGTTGCCTGCAAGATGTAGCCCTCTCAGCTCCAGCACTGCATCTGCCTGTGTGCCGCCATGATCCCCGCCATGATGATAAGTAAATGTCTTCATTTATAAGAGTTGCCATGGTCACGGTGTCTCTTCAGAGCACTAAAACCTTAACCAAGAAACACCAATAACCCTGGCTGTATTTCTTCAGACTTCAAGTAATTTGTGTGGGAATCATTTGGATACATTTGTGATTTGGTTGACATTATTAATGAATATTAGATAAAATTATCAGCTTATTAATGTTAATTTCAATGTAGTAGAAACTGGTTTAGAGAAGAGATTTTGAGGTATCTGTATCTGGGGTTCCTGTTACCCGGTGTTTGGGGCAAAGATTAGTTCTTGGTTTAGTAAATGATCACTGGATGTGATCCCCCTGGAGGGGACTGGATTCTTCTCGGGTCCTGGGCGTGTCCCTGAGTGGGGTTTATGTGGTTGATGGGAAAAGCTCCTCACACACTGCTCTTTGGATCCGGAGAGACACTTGCAGATGTTGGAGGAAAACATTCTACCTCTTAAGACTACAGCGACATAGACAGGACAGTACTGGTGCATGCCTTTTGTCCCAGCACTGGGGAGGCATCGGTAGGTGGATCCCATGAGCTACACAAAAGAAAAGAAAAAAGACAAAGTTGAAGCTTTTTTTTTTTTTTTTTTTTTTTTGGTTTTTCGTGACAGGGTTTCTCTGTGGCTCTGGAGCCTGTCCTGGAACTAGCTCTTGTAGACCAGGCTGGCCTCAAACTCACAGAGATCTACCTGCTTCTGCCTCCCAAGTGCTGGGATTAAAGGTGTGTGCCACCACTGCCCAGCTGAATTTGAAGCATCTTTTGTAAATTTTGAGGGCTGGAGAGATGGCTTAGTGGGTAAGAATGCTTGCTGTGTAAACACAAAGACCTGAGTTCAAATCCCTAGAACCCATGTAAAATACCACACATGGCCACGTATGCTTATGATCCCAGTAATGGGATGGGGACAGAAATGTGAGGACCACTAGGGCTCTATGGCTGCTGACCCTGCTCTGAGTCTAGTGAGAGATTCTGTCTCAAGGTATAAGGGCAGAAAAAGACTGAACAGGACACAGACATTCTCCTCAGACCTCCATACACATCCGGACGCATACATCCTCCAGCATAGGACACACACACATGTACACACACATGCACATACCCCAGATGCTAGTTAGTTTTGTCAACTGGACATAATGAGTCACCTGGGAAGAAGGGCCCCAGTTGAGAAATTGCCTCCATCAGATAGGCCTGTGGGCCAGTCTGGGGCTTTTTCTTCATCAATCAGCAACATGGTGGGCCCAGCCCACTGTGGCCAATGCCCGTCCTTGGCAGATGGGGCCAGGTTAGATAGGAAAGCAGACTGGGTAAGTCAGTAAGCAACACTCCTCAGGATCTCTGCTTCAGTTCCTGCCTCAGTTTCCCTTGATGACAGACTGTGCTGTGCTGTGGACACATAAGGCAGAAAAAACTTTCCCTTCCACAATGCTTGTGGTCAGTATTCGATCATAGCAACAGAGACGCTAACTAGGACAGCCCCACACAGATACACACGTGGCACATAATTAAAAGTAAAACAAATGTTAAAAGGAGAAAGACAGTTCAGAAGCATGCACAGACAACTTGAACTCTCATTTCTGTGTGTGTGTGTGTGTGTGTGTGTGTGTGTGTGTGCGCGCGCGCGCACACGCACGCAGCTACGTGCACGGAAAGACCACAGACCTGTGAGTGTCTTCCTCTGAACCCAGAATTCACCATATTGGCTGGAGCAGGCTCTTGAAAGCCCCTGGGACTGGCCTGTTTCTGTCCTCTAGTGTTGGGATTATAAGACTACATGCGCGGCTTTACATGGCGGTTGGGGATTTGAACCCACAGCAGGAACTCTTACCCACTGAGCAATCTCCCCAGCCTGAGCCAGGCTTTCAAGCACTTAAATGCAGTTATCACCAGAAATTGCACATTGACTACCCTTTAGATTTGCAGGACTAAGCGCACAGGCTAGTGTGGTTTCCAGTACGTCACACTCATATGGTGGCAAAAGACTATTCTCCTGGGCTGTGGCTGCATCCTGCAGCATTCACTGGAGGACAGAGGACAGAGAGAACAGTGCTGGCTGCTCAGCTTTCCTGTCTCCCTCGGTCCCCTCTGTACTCGGGTCCCACCACTGAGGTGTCTCATCCTCATATGCGAGCATGGACACAGCACATGTCTGTCCATCCGTTCCCCACCCCACCCCCCACAGCCCTGTCCCCTGAGAAGCAGTGGAGGTTTCAGAGCCAGCCCTTCTCTTCTCTGGGATACCAGTAGGAGACGGACTCCCATTCCTACCCATCAGCCATCGCTAGATAGAGGGACGTGGGCTCCCAGTGCAGAGGGAGTGAGCTTGCGCTCATACTGACTTAGAGGAGAATTAGCATTCCTGTCAGCAGAGAGCTGAGCGGGAAGATAATTAAAACTTTGCCCCTGGAATAGCTGATTCATTTGAATTTTACGGCGCACGTATGAACACGGAATTGAACAGGGGAGAGCCGCTTCACCATGCTGGGGGGGCGCCCAGCTGCTTTTCCTAGCGCGCAGTCCATGGACATGGTCTGAGGGACTACCGTGTGCACTGAGGGGCTGAGACAGGAGGAAGGCTGTCTGCCATGATCCTGCCCAGAAAGTAGCTCAACAAAGCCTGGCCATGTTGATTTTATGTTACTATGGTAACAGGCTGCCAACACCTGGCTGGCTTCAAGCAGCATATACGCCATGGACTGGGGATGTGAAGAGAATGTTGGCCCAACATGCATGAGACCCTGGTTCAACCCCCAGAACACCTGTAATCCCAGAACCCAAGAGCTGGAGGCAGGAGGCAAAGGCCCTGCCCTTAATCAGTGTGACTTCCCAGGTGGCACTCACAAACCCTGAGTGACCCTCAGGCCAGCACGTGGGTCTTTATAGATGTCCTCAATAAAAACCCAACACCGTTGAGGACTGACTTGGCCAGGACTACAAGCATTTCACATGTAGGCTCCCCAGCAACTCAAGGGGATGACTCTCTATGTCCTTCCCACAGCTGCTGGGACATACAAAATGGTCCACTTAATGTGGCCTCTGTGTTGGCTGTGGAGGCCCCGCTGTGAACCCCGGGCCATTGCGGTGTTCCTAGTTGTCAGCCGATAAAGTGCATTTATTTTTCTTAAAAAAAAAAAAAACAAAAACAAAAACAAAAATGTGTGTGTGAGTGTGTGTGTGAGTGTGTGTGAGTGTGTGAGAGTGTTGTGAGAGTGTGTGAGTATGTGTGTGTGAGTGAGTGTGAGTGAGTGTGTATGTGTGAGTGTGTGTGAGTGTGTGAGAGTGTGTGAGTGTGTGAGTGTGTGAGTGTGTGAATGAGTGTGTATGTGTGAGTGTGAGTGTGTGTGTGAGTGTGTGTGTGTGTGTGTGTGTGTGTGTGTGTGGAGAGAGAAAGAGAGAGTTTCATACATGAGTACTTATATCAATTTTACTCTGTCACCTTCTCTTCCCTTCAACTTAATATTCATGGTGGTGGTTTGAAAGAAAATGGCCCCCAAAGGGAGTAGCACTTGTCGGGAGGTGTGGCCTTGTTGGAGTAGGTGTGGCCCTGTTGGAGTAAGTGTGGCCTTGTTGGAGGAAGTGTGTCACTGTAGAGGCAAGCTTTGAGGTCTCATATACACTCAAGCCGTGCCCAGTGAGTCAGTCTACTTCCTGTTGCCTGCATATCAACATGTAGCCGTTCCTTCTTCAGCACTTTGTGTGCCTGCACACTACCATGCTGCCCTCCATGGTAATGGGCTGGACCTCTGAAACTGTAGATCCCCCTTTCAATTAAATGTTTTCCTTGTAAGAGTTGCCATGGCTGCCAGGCATTGGTGGTGCACGCCTTTAGTCCCAGCCCTCGGGAGGCAGAGGCAGGTAGATCTCTGTGAGTTTGAGGCTTCAAACAGAGCGAGTTCCAGGACAGCCTCCAAAGCAATACAGAGAAACCCTGTCTCAAAAAACAAAAACAACAAACGAACAAAAAAGAGTTACGTGGTCATGGTGTCTCTTCACGGCAATAGAAGCCCTAACCAAGACGCGTAGGTACATGTAAATACAACCTGTTGTGTTCATCAGCGTTGCTCATGTTTCTGTGTTTAAGGCTAGCCACTTCCCTGGTGAAGACAGATTGCCCCTGTCTTGGCGACATTAGTTGTCTGTTGGTCTTCACCTAGGGGTGGGGCCTAGTCGAGATTTCCTCTATCCAAGTTAACATGTCAGCTGGTGATGTCATTGTGCAGATCTTGTTTAGGTGACCATATTGTTGAGGTTTCCTGGACGCAGTGTCCCTGTCATATTTAGAAGACACCACCTCCCAGCGGATGTCTCGGTCCTCTGGCTCTCCCTGTCTCATCGTCCAGGATGCTTCCTGAGCCTTAGGTGTAGGGCTGTGTTGTAGAGGTGTTGTTAGGGTTGGGTCACTTCTTCCCCCTGCTCTGGCCAATTGTGATTTCAGTAATGGTCTCCATCGACTGCAAAAAGGAAGCAAAACTTCACATTTCCATCAAAGCGAATAGTGTGCCCCTCCCTAGAGCCCCAGCCACCAGACAGACTGTGGCGAGCCCCTCTGCTCGGGCCTATGCTGTGGGCAGAGGGGGGTTTGCTGGCTTTGAGCCCACCCCAGGGCTCAGATGGCCAAGGAAACACATATGGCCCTAGCTGGCAGGCCAGGGTCCCTCTCCTCCTGTCAACACTTTCCTCATGGCCCGGAACCCCCTCAGATCCCTCCAGCCAGCGTTAGGAATAAAATTGGAATAGGCTGCAGCTGGGAGGCAGGCTCTAGTCTATGTCTCTGCCAGATGTGTGAGCCAAGAGGCCCCGGCTCCAAGTTAGAGACCCGTACAAAAGTTCTGTCTATACACACGCACACGTAAGAGCTTACACAAACTCAGACATACATACACACAAGCACACTCACATGAGTTGCACACACCTGCAAACACACTTCTCCACACAAATGGCAACACATATAAACACACTCATACTTCCTTGTCACAAACACACACACACACACATTCTCACACACACACATTCTCTCTCTCTCACAC
>JANBXA010000391.1:2370000-2522500 GCA_030556225.1 Cricetiscus sungorus | reverse complement strand
ACTGGGAGAGATTAAAGGCTCGCAGAAGTGTGCTCCGAGCTGGCATCGGTGACATCTCCCTCTCCAGCCCAACCAGGTCTTCCCCATGTGACCTTCCTAGGAGCCCGAGCACTCCAGGCAAAGCAGGACCACAGCGCCCGCCCGCCTTCCCGCAGGCCCCAGCAGTGAAGCCCCTGCCCCCACCACACCTCCAGACCCCGAAGCGGAGAGAGGCCCCTGGAAATAAGTGGGCGGGTCAAAGGGCACTTTGACTGGGAGCCTTCCCGGTCCTGCCTTCTGCACGCACCCCCTCAGCTTGCTGCTTCTTGTGTCTCCACTCCTCAAACAGCAGCGCCCACCTCCATGCATTCCCTCCTTCAGCTGGTGGGACACGCGTGACACAGTACACATGGGGACGTCAGAGGGCAACCTGTGGGTGCTGGCTCCCTTCTACATGAGGCAGGCGGTGAGCATCTTTACCAGTGAGCCATCCTCCTGCCCTCCATTTATTGGGCCCCTGTTGTTTGCCAGATATTGTTGCCATGGCGAGCACAAACAGCATCGCCCTCCTGCCCAGTCTGTGTTACCTAAGGACAAGGGTCACACACCCAGGTATCAGTGGGTAAAGTTTGCCCTTTCTGAGCACAGTTCTGCCTGCAACCGCCTGGGAGCCAGGGAGGTGGAAGGTATCCAGCCTTTTAAGCCTTCCCTCCCTGTCTCCATTGTCCTGAGGTCTCGCATGGAGACGAGAGAGCACATCCTGTCCGTTCACTGGTGAAAAGCTGACCCAGGGAGATGTGTGACGAACGTCTCCTGCCTCTGTCCCTGCAGATGCTTTGTTACAATAGCTCGGGGTCCTTCTGCCATCGAGTGGGGGTCCATGGATTCCCGTGATTAGACGTGGTGCGTAGTTCACTGAGACGGAGCTGTATTCAGTGTATGTCACCAGTGCTGAAGATGCTGTTCTTCATACTGTGGTCAGGTTCCTGCCGGGTCCATCATCGCACCCACCGCACCCACCGCAGATGCTGCTGTCTTTGGTACCCACTAGGAGGGTGCTCCTGCCCTGCCCCGCCCCCGCCCCCCCAGCCACACACACCACACACACACACACACACACACACACACACACACACACCATTTTATGCAAGAGACCATGGCTGCCTAGGGCACCTAAGTGAGAGGGCCTTGGCCCCGCCCGCACGCATCTGCTTCCCGGGCCAATCTGGTCTCATGCTCTTTGGATCCCACCTGCTCTGTTGCCTCCACTGACCTGCCTCACAGGTTAGTGTTGTGTTTTGTGTTATCCGAGCAGCTCGTTTCCCATTTCCAGTGTCCAGCTACTGTGGCAGTGTCCATGGACCCGGTCAATGGTCTGCATTCCGAGCCACAGTGGCCACCAGCTGTTGGCCTCCGCATTAAAAGTTTTAATCTGTTTATCTATTATATTTACTGTAGGTATAAGTGTGTGTGTGTGTGTGTGTGTGTGTGTGTGCGCGCATGCATCACATCATGTATGGAGGTCACAAGTAATATTGTGGAGTACGTTGTCACCTTTGCCCTTTACATGGGTCCCAGGGATTGAAATGAGGTTTTCAGGTCTGTACAGCCTTTACTGGCTGGGCCATGTCACACCCCCCGCCCTCTCTCTCTCTCTCTCTCTCTCTCTCTCTCTCTCTCTCTCTCTCTCTCTCTCTCTCTCTCTCTCTCTCTCTCTCTCTCTCTCTGTATCTCTCTCTCTCTGTATCTCTCTCTCAGGTTTCTCTGTAACTTTGGAGCCTGTCTTGGAACTTGCTCTATAGACTAGGCTGCTTTTGAACTCAGAGATCTGCCTGTCTCTGAGGCCTCCTGAGTGCTGGGATTAAAGGGGTGTGCCCCCCTTTTTGAGACAGAGTTTCATGTAGCCTATGCCTCTACTGGCTTCCAATTTGCTGGCCTTGAACTCCCAGTCCTCAGCCTCTGCCCACTGAGTGATGTACCTAAACCGGAAGACCAGGCTTGCGATGCCCCACCCCCACCCCCCACACAGCCTTGCAAGCTTGCTCATTTCTGGAGGTCAGTAAGAGCTACACTATGACCTCACCTCCGACAAGGCCAGAAACTGCTATTGAAATCCTCTGGGATGTCCCTTCTGCCAGCCAGTGACAGGGGAGTCACGAAAGGATCTTTGTCCGTGACCCTGAGTTGTTTGTGTCCCTGGGTGACCACAGGTGGCTCTAGCGCAGAGGTTCTGAACCTTCCTAATACGGAAACCCTTTAAAACACTCCTCAAGCTGGGCTGACTCCTCCACATGAAATTATTGTCATTGCTTCTTCATAACTGTAACTTTGCTAGTGTAATGAACTGTAATGTAAATCTCTTTTGATGGTCTTGGGTGACCCTGTGAAAGGGTTGTTTGGCCCCCAAGGGTGTCATGACCCACAGGTTGAGAAACACCGCTCTGGAGGCATATTAGAAGGAAAAGGGACAAAGGTCCTGGGAGTTACTCCTAGCTTGCAAATGTCTTGACAGTGGTGGTCTGGGTCCTTGGCTTCTGCATCCAGGATCCTCCTGTCATCTGTGGGGTCCCCCATGTCACCACACTCACTGGTACACTGGGTTCTCAGACACAGAGGAGTCTGAGGATGGACATGGAGGTCAGTGCTGGGCAGGACCAGCACCTCCCCTTCTCTCCCTGTCACCGGCTCACGACTGTCCTGCTGGGACCTGCACGGCTCACCCCCTACTGCCTTACTGAAGCATTCCTGGCCAGGGACTGCCTGTAGCGACCTGTCTCAGGGAGCCTCCTCCATGAGTCACAGGAGCCCTGATGTGGTCTTGGTCCCCAAGGGTTTGTCTAGGAAAGGCGGTGTGTGAGTGTGCGTGTGTGTGTGTGTGTGTGTGTGTGTGCGCGTGTGTATGTGTGTGTGTGTGTGTGCGCGCGCGTGTGTATGAGTGTGCGTGAGTGTGCGTGTGTAGTGTGCGTGAGTGTGCGTGTGTGTGTGTGTGTGTGTGTGTGCGCACGCGCACGTGCCCTGGCTGCCAGGCTGTCCCTGCTCCCAGGGTACTGGCTGCAGCCCCTTTCTCCCCCTGTCCTTGTTTCTTGAGTTGGTCACCAGGGAGACAGTGACAGACCTGGGTTTGAACCTGGCTCACCTGGTTGTGGTCACCTGTTTGCTGCCTCATGTTCTGAGTCCCAGGCCTGCCTTGGGAACCCCATGATGGCTCTGTCTTCCCCAGATTCTCCCATAGCCAGGCCGCCACGCCGGCTCAAGTCTGTGCCTGCCTGCTCTAAGTGGACACTGGTCTTGGTGTGAAGCAGATGCCTTCAGGGTCTCAAATGAGGCCTATGCGGCACGGCACAAGCCCTGGTGACATGGCATGACCCATTCCAGCCCCTCCCCTCCCCCCAGGAGTAAGGCTGGGGTTTAGAGAACTGCTGCTTTAAGACACTTTTTTTTTCTAACTAAAAAAATGTGGGTGGGGTGGCTGGGGAGACAGCTCCTTGTAATAATTAAAACAAAAGCAAACAAAAAAGCCACCCTAACCGGTTAAGAGCACTTGCTGCCCTTGCAGAGGACCCCAGTGCCTAAAGGTCTCTGTCACAGAGATAAACACGACCCGGCCGCATGACCAAGCAACTTGGGGAGGGAAGGGTTTATTTTACTGTATACTTCCAGGTCACATTCTGTCACTTAAAGGAATCCAGGGCAGGGACCGAAGGCAGGAGGAGTGTGGAGTGAGGCACGAGCCGACACAGACGTCACGGAGGGGCACTGCTCAGCGGCTTGCTCCCTATGGCTTGCCCTATGCTTTCCCGTATACCCCAGCACCCCAGGGCCCCCTGCCCCGGGATGGCACCACCCACAGTGAGCTGGGCCTGCATAGTTCATCATCAGTCAAGAAAATGGCCCACGTGCACGCCTACGGACCAGCCTTAAGGAGGCATTTTCTCAATCGGGCGCCCTCTCCTCTGTGAGCCTACCCCGTGTCAAGTTAAAAACAAACAAAAAACAAAACGGCCAGGCCACTGGGTTTGATTTCCACATGCACATGGTGGTTTGCAATTACCCCTAACTCCAGTTCCAGGCCATCAGACGCCCTCTTCTGACCTCCAAGGGCACCAGACACACACACACATGGTACACACACATACCCACAGGTAAAAACTTCATACACATAAGATAGAATTAGTAATTCTGTTTTTTTTTTTTCCCGAGACAGGGTTTCTCTATGTAACAGCCCAAGCTGTCCTGGAACTCACTTTCGAGACCAGACTGGCCTGGAACTCACAGAGATCCGACGGCCCTTGCCTTCTGAGTGTTGGAATTATGGGTGTGAGCCACCACTACCCGGCTGAATAAATGTAAACTTTTAATGTTAAATTGTGTATTACTTGTTTGCTTGTGTGCATGTATGCGTGTGTGTACAGTGCATGTGGGCATCATAGGACAATCCTGAACAAAGGGGGGAGGGGAGGGGAGGGGCTTCAAGAGTGAAGTTAGGAACTTCAAAGTCCACCTCTGAGCAGGAAAGAGACAGAGTGGCTCAAGACAGACAGCCCTCAGCACTTAGTCGTAGGTGATAGGCATCGCAGTGGCAGGGGACAAGCCAGATTGCTGATTCTCAACTGGCCAGTCATTCTCTCTAGGGATGTGCTGTGTGTATCCAACTTGAAATGGAGGCACATGGGGGCTGGAGAGAGATGGCTCAGTGGTTAAGAACCCTGGCTGCTCTTCCAGAGGACCTGGGTTCAATTCCCAGCACCCACACAGCAGCTCACACCTGTCTGTATCTTCAGGGGATCTGACCCCCTCACACAGACATGCATGCCGGCAAAATACCAATGCATGTAAAATACAAATAAATAAATTATAAAAAAAATAAAGGAAGGAAGGAAGGAAGGAAGAAAGAAGGAAGGAAAGAAAGAAAAGAAAGAAAGAAAGAAAGAAAGAAAGAAAGAAAGAAAGAAAGCGAGAGAGAAAGAAAGAAGTGGAGGCCCAGAGAGGTTAAGTCACTAACCTAAAATCCCGCCGTTGGGCACTGGGAACCTTGTTCTTAATCTACAGCACCTTGGGTACCTGTGTCTACTGGGAGGACACCGAAAATGAGCAGATGCTAAGGCTCAATGGCAGTTGTGTCTAAAGGGGCCCAACCTGGTCTTAGGGCATCAGGGTGGCCTCTAGGAAGGGCTGGGGACACAAAATGGCATGATAAATGAGAGTTGTCTGAACTCAGAGGAAGGGGTTGCTCTTGGCCTGTGTGTGCAAAGGCAGAGGTACAACTGAATGTGGATTTGAGCCGCGGCAGGAGGCTGACCAAGGAGAGCCCAGTGGGCAGAGCCAGAAGCAGGGAGTGTCTAAGGCCACTCAGAGTTTAACACTAACCCCAAGGACAAGGGGGGCCACAGAAGGTCTTAGAGCAGTGTTACCGAGCTTGGGGCCACAGCCTGCCAGGCTTGGGACACCAGACCTCAATAAGTCAATTAAAGTAGCAATACTTATACAGAAAAGCAAAATAAGGTGTGTTTACTTAGCATGGGCATGTCAGGAAGAGATGAAATGATCCAGGGACTCCCAAGACCTTCAGGGGTCCTGACCTGAGGGTGGGTTTCAGTAGAAAGCAAGAGATTTGCAGAACTCAGCAGTCGAGGTGTGACCCTGCCCCTCACCCCATCTTCTCAACTCCAGCTCCCATGCAAGGCCACATGGTTAATTTTCCTCCAGGTGACCGGTCCCACCCCCGACTGCCCCTAGGGCTGCAGCCCTTCCTTCCCCCAACAGAAGGATCCTGAGGAAATTTTAATTTCGTGGGGTCTGTTCTCTCAATTGTCTGAGAGCCAAAGAGAGGGCCACGGGTGTCCCTTCACAATCTAGCCTTGCCCGACAGGCTGGTTACAGCAGGGGTGGGCACCTCTTCAGAGCGGTGCAGAGACTGTCACCCTGGAGCTGAGCAGGGCAGGACAATACCCAAGGTAGACTTTTGCTCCTAAGAGTTCCCTAGCCTGGGGCTACTCCATGATGAGCTCTAGGCCTCCTGGGACCCCACTTCAGGGGTCTGGGCCTCTTGTGCAATCAGAGAGGATTAGGCCGGAGCTCAGTTGCAGACGAAGAGCCTCCCACCCACTGAAGGTCTGTGGGAAGGGAGCTTGAGAACCAGGCCTTTAGCTGCACAGCCTCAGATGCGCAAGAGAGACCCCAGCAGATGCTGGTCGGCTATATCTGCAGGTTGGCCGTATTGGCCACATCGGAAGCCTGGCGCTGGAGACTCACTAATTCATTGAAAACCACTGTTTGTTTTCTGCTAAGCCAAAACATCTTGTTCATGAGGTGTCACTGTGATTAATGTTGTCCAGGAGAGGTGCTTTCCAGGCAAGGAGGCTCCAGGACTCAGGGCAGAGCCAGCTGGGCCAGGGCCTGCTCCCACACAGCCAGCAGTCTGGCCGTGATGGCCTAGCCCGGACTGTCACCCTGGTCCAACAGGGCCAGAGGATACCAAAGGCTAGAAGGTGCCAATCTGACTAGAAAGAGAAATGGCCAGAGGCACTGATGGCATAGAGGATGCTTTGGCCACAGCAGCTCAGGGATGAGACTGTGGAAGCGTAGGGAGGTGGGGGCAGATTTCCCATTTGGGGGCAAATTTAGACTTCAGGATTTTTTTTTCTTTTTTTGAGACAAGCTCTCACTTCGTATGCCCTCAGGCTGGCTGGCTTCAAACTTAGGAATTTTATATTATATGAAGACTGGGGTTTCCCAGCCTGCTTAACCCCAGCACATCTTAGATTGGGCATGGTGATACACTCCTGTAATCCTAGCATTAGGGACAGAAAGGCGGAGGATCAGACGTTCCAGGTCATCTTCAGATTAGTGAGAGATGACCTTGAACTCCTGCTCCCCCTGCCTCCTGCCCTAGGCCTTCAGAGCCTCTGGGAGCAGGAGCATGGAGGAAGGGGTGTCTGTCCACTAGCCTGCACCAGCTCCAGCGTGGACCTCCCAGCTCCTAGCTTTGGCCCCTGATTTGACTTTCGGTAATAACGCCAGAAACAGGTGAATCCAGTTTACAGGGAAGGTTTAGTGAGTCCCAGTGTCTGTCTCCCTGCCTACGTTTTGCCCTGGGGTGGGCCACAGCCTCTGTCCTGCCCATGGTGACAGGTGGGAGGAAGGATCTACCCTGAAGTCCCTGGGTAGCATCCATCCTAAGCCACCATCAGTCCAGTTACATTTCCAGTGCTTGCCAAGGGGATGTGCTCTTCCCAAAAGCTAGTGCACCCAGTAGGTGCTTGATAAATGCCGGATTTCTGACAGTGCCTAAGGCCCTGAGGCCTTCCAGCTGTCTGGCTGTGTCTCAGGCTGCAAGGAGCTGGCAGGGAGGCAATGGCCGCTGTGGGCAGTGCTGCCCTGCCCTGCCATGCCTGCTGGAGTTGTCCTTTGGGTGTTAGGCCTAGAGTCCTCCCCCTCCCATCCCCCAGCCACTGGAAAAGAGGCTCCGCAGAGGCTCCCTCCTCCCTAAGGCGAGGGGGGGGGGTGGGGGGGGCGCTGGAGGGCCATGGGGAGGAGCCTGCCTGGGCCTCTTGCTGAAACACAAAGCAGACAGAGGAGGTTCCAGGCAGCCCTGAACCCGCTTCCTTCTCCTCCTGCCCTCAGCAGTCCTTGTGGTAAAAATGCAGTATGACAGATGGCTAACTAGTGAAGCAAGGATGGGGGACCAGAGTCCCACACCTCCCCAGCATGGAGCCTCCACAGTCGAGCCTGGAGCGGTGACGCAGGGGGACGTTGGGAAGAGGTTGGCTTTGAGCCAGAGGCATTTTAAAAAGTAGGATGGGGGTTACTATATGTATGTATGCATGTATTATGTGTTTGTGTGTGAGTGTGCACATGCCACAACACACCTGTAGTGGTCAGAGTACAATTGGTTTGTTTGTTTGTTTGTTTGTTTGTTGAGACAGAACCTCATTGTGTAGCCCTGAGTGGCTTGAAACTCTGGTTTTGTAGTCCAGGATGGCCTTGAACTCACAGAGATTCACTGCCTCCTTTTTTGCCAAATTCTGGGATTAAAGGTGAGCACCACCATGTCTGGCTTGGAGAACAATTTCTGGGAGTTGGGTCTTTCCACCATGTGGGTGAAAAGTTTCTATACCACTGTACGCCTCTGCCGATGCAGCAATCCAAATCAGATCCAATCAAAGCAAATTAGAAAAAGACCACATTTAAACTGGGCATTGGTGGCATACACCCAGCACTCAGGAGGCAGAGGCAGGTAGATCTCTGTTAGTTCGAGGCCAGCCTGGTCTATAGAGCGAGTTCTAGGACAGGCTGCAAAGCAATACAGAGAAACCCTGTCTGGAAAAACAGGGCCATCTCCCTGGCCCAGAAATGTCTTTCTACGTTTCTCCGTTCTTGTGAAAAGCTTTGAGAGAGCAAGTGCCATGCCCCCTATGACAGTGAAGAGTTTTCATTTAGGGGGATGTTTGTGTAAACATACTGAGAAGTTCCCCAGCTTATTTGGTGGGACACACATAACAGCACCTTTTCCCAAAACTGTGCAGTCCTCTGGTGTCTGGGGCTATTGTAGTGACATGATTAGTGCACCCTGCCCCTACTGAAAGACCCCCAGAGCGTGGACCCTCACGCCCCACTCAGGAAAGGCGCCCCCCCAAATCACTCACGAGAAGCAGTCTTGATGCAAACGCATGAGGTCTTTTATATTCCAAGTGCACTGGGGTCCGCAGCCATACACCACGCAGGGGTACAGGACTGAGGACCCTGAGTACAGAATTGAGACAGCTTTTGTAGGGTTACAACAAAGCCAGCGCATCTTAAACCAATCATCTCATAGCATCCAGAGCCCGTGCGGTGTGGACCAATCAATTTAAACTATCTAAGACCAATCAGTTTCCTATAGCCCTGGAGATCTGCATTTGTGTGGGCTCCTAAGTGGGGTGACAAATGGTAGTTAGGTTAGGTCACTGGGGTGGGGGTTTCACAAGCAGTTTGCAAAGTCAGGTAAGCGGCAAGGAGCGTCTGGCTGAGGGCAGGGTCTGGAATTTAAACTTCTAGCTTCCTGGGTCAGTGGAGAGTTAGCTAAATTTTCCATCCTTACACTACCACTGTCAAGAGCAAAGGGGTCCAGACATAGCCAGAGTCCCCAGGAGGTCAGATGCCCACCTTGGTTATCAGTCCTGGCGGATGCTGGCTGTGGATAGCGGCCCGAGGCCAAGAGGCCCCACCCCTGTTCCCCTCCGAGCTTCCTGTAGTAGTTTACTGAATGGAGTTAGTCAGGTCAGTAGGCAAGGCCCTCACCTCAAAATCATGAGTACCTGAATTTGATCCCCAGACCCCGAATTTCAAAATGCAGGGTGCGCAACCAGGCATAGTAGTGTGTGTCTGTGACCCCAGCACTTTGCACGTGTCATCTTCAGGTACATAGCAAGTTCAAGACCAGCCTGGGACAAAGCAGATTCTTTCTTACCTAAAAATAAAAATTGTCGAGCCAGGCAGTGGTGGTGCATGCCTTTGATTTCAGCACTCGGGAGGTAAAGGCAGGGGGATCTCTGTGAGTTTGAGGCCAACCTGGTCTACTGGACTAACATAGAGAAACCCGGTTGTAACACAAGTTATAGTAGGTCTTAATATAATAATATAGGGGGAAAATACTGAGAGATCAGAGAGAAGAAGGAGCAAACCACAGACACCTTACCTACTCAACTTCCCAGCAGAGAAGACACCGAGCTCCTGTCTCTACCCTGCCGTACCACTTCCTGTCTGTCTGTACAGACCTCCAGACCTCTATGGTTAACTAGTGGCTAGCTCCACCCTCTGATCTTGAGACAAGCTTTATTTGTTAGAGTATGAACAAGATATCACTACACCCTGTCTGGACACATGGACACACAAACAAACATACACCAGTTAGCCTGTGAGACCCTGTGCCAACAACACAAAAGCTGGGCTGGCGAGATGGCTCAGCAGGTAAAAGGCAGTTGCCACCAAACCTGATGAGCTAAGTTTGATGCCCAGAACCACAGTGGGTGAAGAAAGAAAGAAAGAAAGAAAGAAAGAAAGAAAGAAAGAAAGAAAGAAAGAAAGAAAAAAGAAAAAGAAAGAAAGAAAGAAAGAAAGAAGGAGAAATTTAAAGAATGAAAGGCACATGACTGGTCCTGGGTCTCGGCTCCAGATGAGTGAAATGGACACAGTAAAGAAACAAAATAGCCAGGTGGTGGTGGCGCACATCTTTAATCACACTACTCTGGGCACAGAGATGGATCTTCTGTGAGTTCAATGCCAGCCTGGTTTACAGAGTGAGTTTTAGGGCAGTCTCCAAAGCAACAAAGAAACCTTGTGTTGAAAAACCAAAAAAAGAAAAAAAAAAAAAAAAAGGAAAAGAAACCAAAAGGGAAAATTTACTCCTAACCTAACCACCAAGGGTGTCTCTCAGGAAAGCAGAGGAGAGAAGTGACAGGGGTGACAGGGTGTGGGGGTGGGATTCTAGGGTTTTAAGGGGAAAGGGTACCAGGGAGAAAGGGGGTGGAGGACTTTGAAGTGTCTGACAGGTTCTTGGTTCTTGTAAAGCAGAACTGAAGAAACCCAGAAGCTATAGAACCCCAGGCTTATGTTAATGGAAAGGGGCTCCCTTTTGCCAAAGATGAGGGGAAGGCTTCCTTTTAGTGGGTAGAAGCTGTCTTCCTAAATCCCCGAGGGGCGGCTGGCTTTTGTCTAAATGCCAGACTTTGGGGAAAGACGCACAGGATTGAGTACACTCCTGAACGTTCTCTTCCCGCCCCCACTTGTGCATTCTGGCACAAACACACGCCCCCACCCCGCAAAAAGTATTTATACGTCTTCCTTCCTTCCTTCCTTCCTTCCTTCCTTCCTTCCTTCCTTCCTTCCTTCCTTCCTTCCTTCCTTCCTTCCTTTCTCAAAACAGCTTCTTTGTGTAATAGCTCTGTCTGTCCTAGAACTTGTTCTGTAGACCAGGCCGTCCTCCAACTCACCAAGATCCGCCTGCCTCTGCCTCCTGAGTGCTGGGACTAAAGGTGTGCACCACCACTGCCCAGCCTTCCCCCACCTTTTATGTAAATGCTTTAACACCTCCCCACTCACCCCCAGTAAAATCCTTGTTTTCGAAAATGTCCACTGTTCTAACCCAGGAATTTCATGGCCTGGAGCAGTGCCCCTTTCCCCCTTCCTTCATTCCCTGTGAGCTCATTCTTTTCAGATTAGGCATTGAATAAGATTGTCACTCCGAGGACCGAGGACCGAGGACAGACCACAGCCAAAAAAGAAAGACACAGTCACCACCTGCATTAGAATATAAAAAGCAAATGCACTTCCTGTTTCCTCCTGCATTAGCTCTTCCTAGCACACCTTCCTGATCAAGAATAAAGTGTGAAGCTGGGTTCTGCTGGAGCACGCCTTCAATCACAGCACTCAGGAGGCAGAAGCAGGTGGATCTCTGTGAGTTCAAGGCCAGCCTGCTCTACAGAGGGAGTTCCAGGACAGCCAAGAGGAGTAGAAGAAGGAGGAGGAGGAAGAGGAGGAGGAGGAGGAGGAGGAGGAGGAGGAGGAGGAGGAGAAGGAGAAGAAGGAAGAAGAAGAAGAAGAAGAAGAAGAAGAAGAAGAAGAAGAAGAAGGAGAAGGAGAAGGAGAAGGAGAAGGAGAAGGAGAAGGAGAAGGAGAAGGAGAAGGAGAAGAAGAAGATTTGCCTTGTCCTGACACTTCAGTTGGAGTGGTATTTCTTTCTTTGTGACCCTGAACATATTTCTAACAATACCCATGGTTGGCCTCTGGCCTTTCCATGCACACACACAGATACATGTGCACATAGACCTGTACACAGGTTTTTCCTCCCTGCCCTGTGGCCTTCTGGGAATCCGTTCCTCCCAGGCTGACAGAAGGAGGATATAAGGTTGCAGTTCTCCCACTCCCTACCTCAGCACCCTCATTGTGCTGCCAGGTCATGAGGGTCCTCAAGGTGGCTTGTAGCGCCCGCGCTACGATCTGTTTCACAAATGGGGCGAAGGCCTAGAGATTGACATAAAGAGACAAGACAGCAGGTCATTCGTTCAATGGCAATGGTGGAACGCTGTTTGCCATTTATTGAGGAGAAGAAATGGGCTTAAATACTGACTTACAGCACAGTGGAATATAACAGGATTTTTAGGCTTAGCTCCTCCCCACAAGGTGTGTGTTGTCAAGAGGTGTGTATTATCAAAACGAGAAGAGTACCAGCGACAGCTTTGGGGCAAGGAGTTCCGGCCAGCAGCTTCAGCCGGGTCCATGCAGGGCCCTACAGTGGTTGGCATGTGGGCACCCACGGCTCCATCCTGAGCCCTAACCTCCTCATCAGGACACTGATGAACCCACAGAAGGTTCCACAGTGTGTGTGTTGATGCCATGGTACTTGGCGGCCACAAGGAATGACGATGGGGATTGAGTGCTGATAACACAAGAGAGGACTAGCAAGTCTGTTCAGGGCCCCAGATGACACTTCCTGAGAGTCCCACCACATAGCTGTTATCTCTGATCACCCTGCTGTGGAGGCACACCATGACTTCCTGATCCTGTGGAACTGGAACTCTGTCACTGGGGACCAACGGCAGCGCCCTCTGAACTTCCACATGTGTTAAACTCAACTGAAGGTTCTGGCCAATCACGGGACTGGAGCCTCGGCTCAGGTGGTGGTGCTTGCTCTGGGTTCCATCACACTGCCCAGACATGTCAGCCACATACTGAATTCAAAGCTAGCCCGGGATATACAAAGCCCTGTCTCAAGCCTAACCTCACGGGTCGTGAATGCTAGCTCTCTCCTCCGAGACAAAACACTGGATAGGAATCGACTTAAAGGGGAGGACTCAGAGTTTCAGAGATTTCAGCCCATGGTCTCGTGGTCTGCTTGCCTTAGGTCTGTGGGAAGCCAGGAATCAGAGTGCGATTCCATGTCACCCCCCACCCCAAAAGAAGCTGTGCTCTTTGTGGCTGCCAGGAAGGGAGGAAGCTATGAGGAGGAAAGGGAAGGGGATAGGGAAAAGACACACCCACTTCCTAGTATGGCTTGACTTGAGCCTCACAGCTCAGAAAAGGTCCGGGGGCACCGGTGAGGCCCAGCCAGGAAGAGGGTGGGCAGAATCTGTTGGCCTAGGCAGGCCCTGGGGAGTGACATGCAGGGGTCGGTGTCCCAGACCGTCTTCTGCTAAATTCTCTACTGGGAAAATAAACCACATGTCATTAGCTGCGGGTCCCCTAGGTGTCTGTTCTGGCAGGGCCTTTGTCCCTTTGCCAAGCCCAGAGTCAGGGCCAAAGTTCCTGTAACTTGGGAATTCCTAATAATTAACCCAGAGCCCCCAGAGGCTGAACAGGCAGGAGAGCTGCTGTCTCCAGACCCCAGGTGTCCGCTGTAACCTGGGCTGGGCACTGCAGGTCCCTGCGCTCCACCCTGTCCCTCCCACGTCCGTGCCTGGTATTCCTTGCCAGTGTGCACTCGGCTGCAGAGGCCCTGAATAGACCCCCGTGGGTGGGTGTACTCTGAGAACTTGCAGGGGACCCTGGCAACAGCAGTCAGCCAGTGCTTCAGGAGAAACGGAGGCTGCAGGGAGAAGGAGGCTGCTGCCATGACTGCCCAGGTCTGGCCAGCACCTACTGTGAGCCAGGCCTTCCTACTGGTAGAGTTAAGCCTCCTAACAGCGGAGAGATGTCCCAGAGAAGCTCCTTCTGAGGCACCTTGTAAATTACAGCTTGAAGCCGCGCTGGATTTAACCAAACCCCACAACTGTGATTTAACCTAAGTGCTCTCATTCATTTTAATTCTGAAAATGTGACATCATAAAACTACACACCTGTTCTGTTCACTGCCTAATGACAGCATTTATAGCAAATGGGAACCTCCAGGGCGGTGACAGTAAAGAAATCAGCAGTATTCCCTGAGCACTAGCTGGTGAGTGGCCATTATACTCACGCAGGCAGGTGCCATCGGCAGCCCTTACTATGGGTCTGAGAGTAGAGACAGAGGTTGGTAACTTGGCCAAAGTAACACAACCAGAAAGCACGCCACTGCGATGGTGGGATGGCTCAGTGGGTAAAGGTGCTTGCTACCAAATTCTGCAGGACTGTTTGATCCCCATGGGTTCACACGGTGGAAGGAAAGAACCCACTGAAGTTGTCCCCTGAATACACACACACACACACACACACACAGACACACACACACACACACACACACACACACACATACACGCACATGCACGTGCGCACACACACACGCACACACACAATACACATACATACACACAATACATACACTACACACACACTACACATACACTACACACACACACACACGCATGCACCCACACGCACATGCACACACACACACATACATACACACTCACACACGCACGTACACACATGCACACACGCACACGCACGTACACACACATGCACACACATACACACACTCACACACGCATGTACACACATGTACACACACGCACAGACACACACATACACACACGCACAGGCACACACATACACACACGCATGTGCACACACACTACACACGCACACACGTACATACACTCACGCACGTGCACACACGCGCACACACGCACATACACACACACGCACATACACACACATGCACACACACATACACGCACACACACGCCCGCATGCACACACACCCACGCACACACGCACACAGCTGCTATGTGTGTGTGGGGTCTCGGTAGTTGGACACAGCTCACTGAGATGGGGGAAGAGCCCCCATTATTTGTTAACTGCTCCAGGGTGGGTGTCAAGTGTGGATCTGAAGTCCTCTTTCACCAGGGTCTCCACCGCCACACAGGATGGCCTGGCGGATGCCCGAGGCAGCTCCAGCCACGCTCTTTACACACCAGCTCCCCATTCCAGCTTGTCATGAGAGCATCCATAGTGGGAGATGAGCCCGGAGACAGCCTCCGGTAGGCTACCCTGTCTGCTGCACTCCCCACACGCTTTAATTTTCCGGCCCCTGGGCTGGGCTTACCTTTTTCATTTCCAGATGTTCATTCACTCGTGAGTCAGGCCTTTTCAGACCCTGGGGTGCAGGGTGGGGTGGACTCCCCAGGACAGCTGACAGTCCCGAGTCACGTGCACCACAGGGAAGGAAAGGGGTACAGGGAGGCAGAGTGTTGACAGGGTGGGTGCCTAGGAAGCCTGGACCCCAGGAAGAGTCAGGGAAGGAACAGAGGCTCTGGGCAAGCAAGAGGAGCCTGGGGTCCTGAGCCACCCTGTGTCTGACAGACATCTGAGGTCTCACTGGCACAGAGGGCAGACACTGGGTGTCCAAGGTGAGAGGAGAGGTTTGAGCTGGGTGGGCTGGGGACATGTGGGTGGCCTGGACACCGTTGCGGGAAAATTTCAGATTGGTATGCAATTTGAAGAGAGCCTGGGAATCTGAGTACAGTGGCTCATGGATGGATGAGCCCCAGTCCTCGTGCAGGAAAATCGCCAGTTCAAGGCTAGTGTGGGCTATGTAGTGGGCTCTAGTTCAGCTTGACCTAAATAGTGAGGCCTGATACCTGCAGAGATCAGCGTGCAAGCGCCCAGCCGGTTGCTGTAAGTGCATCAAAAGCCCGCCAGTCTCCGTTTGATTTCCTTTCTTTGTGAGTGCCTCTGGCCCTGACCTCTGCCCCACCTGTCCCACCCCCTACCTGTGGGTCAATCCCCTAGGTCGTCAGCTTCAAATCTCTGGTAGATGCACCAGGTTTTGATCTTTTGAGACAGGGCCTCGTGTAGACCAAGCTAGCCTCAGGTTCCTTATGCTGTTAAGAATGGATGCTTATTTGCCGCCGCCGCCACCGCCGCTGCTGCTGCTGCTGCTGCTGCTGCTGCTGCTGTAATACGCCAGTCAAACTGAGTTAATGAGTCCAGGTTTAAAGAACAGAGCCAAGCGCTCCTGGGTGACCCTCAGGAAGGGCGCATGCGGCAGATCTATGGGCGGGGTCTTAAATAGCCAGTAGGTGTGGTGCCTGGCATCTCCCTCCCAGGAGGGAGCCTCGGATGCTGGGCTTTCTGGGGGGAAGCAGGGTCTGGGGGAGAGAGAGACGGGGCTTCCACCTAGTCAAGAATTTCCTTGAAGCCTTGCCCCCCTGCCTCCACCTCCCCAGTGCTGGGTCCCCAGGCCATCCTTCTCCGTTCATTTTTTAACCACCAGAGTCAATGCCCAGAGGGAGCCGTGAGACGGACGGGCTTCTGTGCGTGCCTTGCCTTCCTCCACTGTCTTGCAACACCCATCAGCCCCCATGTCCAGAATATCTTCATTTCTAGCTGTTTTAAATGGAACCCCCAGCCTCGGACTAGCTTTTTGTCTCCCTGGATCTCCCTGGGGACTCTTCCAAGCTGCTGTGAGGGTTCAATCTGCTGGAAGTCTGCAGGTGGAGTCAGTGAGGCTGGCTGGGGGGGGGGGAAGGGGCTGGCTGGCGGGGGGACAGGCATTGTCAGGCTGGGGGGGGGAGGATCTGAGGGTGGGGTGCTGGGCTAGCCCAACCCTCCTGTAAGGTAGGCCCCCAAGTCACTGGGCCATGAGAGGATGAATGACATCACTGTTCACCTCCTAAGTGCTGGGAAGTGGGGATGATGATCAGGTGGGAACTGGTAAGACCCTGTGGACGGCCTTCTCCCTGGGGACAAGCAGTACTCTGGCGGAGATAAACCAGGCCTTGCACTGGGAGCCTGGGAAGCCAAGGGGCTTGGGCTAGTCCCTAGACCCTTTTTCTTGTTTTGTCCTCTCTTTGCAGTCACTGAACACTTGGAAGCCAGCACTGGGGCCCAGGGGTTGGCCCAGGTAGAAGAAGAGGAGGAAAGCTAGGTCCTCCTGCGTGCTAGACAGCCTCACCCGCCTAACAGGTGTGCCTCTCAATCTATCAGACTATTAAAACAATGGACCCTAGAGTTTGCCCAGGAACCTCATGCTGAGAGAAGAAAATGACGCCAGCCAGAAAGGATACTACATGTCTCTTGGAAAGAGATTTCACACAGTTCAGGTGGGGCTGGAGCCCAGACAGGCAGGGCAGTGGTGGGCGGAGACTCACCTCGGCTGGGACTGCTTAGCTCTGTAACTCCCTGGCTTCTCACTTCAGGAACCGTGGATTTGGGGGCCATTGCTCCATCTTTTTGTCTCTCTTCCCAGTGTGGCCTCATTGAATAAATCTTTTCTGCTTCTGTTTTAAATTTGGTTCTTTAAATTGCTTTAGTGAGGACAGACAGCCAGACCTGGCTTGGGGCATGGGTTGTGACCCCCCAGGTTGGATAAGGTACTGCCACACCACAGAAGCCTTGATACCTGGCTATCCCTGTGCATAGGGTGTAGTGGCCAGTGTTCTGCAGAGCTTCAGGCATCTGGGAACTTTCCGGAACTTCTTGGTGAGATGCAGCCTGATGAGCCTGTGTGTGCAGGTCAGTGCTTGGGGAGCCCTCGGTGGCCCTCCGGACCCTGTGACTGCAGGGCAGGAAGTATCATCAGGCAAGCACTGAGGCTCACAGAGAATGGCAAGGGACCTGCTTAGAGCCCCCATGATGCTTAGTTTAGAAAGACTGGAGGGGCTGGGCAGTGGTGGCGCACACCTTTGATCCCAGCACTTGGGAGGCAGAGGCAGGTGGATTTCTGTGAGTTTGAGGCCAGCCTGATCTACAGAGTGAGTTCCAGGACAGGCTCCAGCTACAGAGAAACTGTCTCAAAATGCCAAAAAAAAAAAAAAAAAAAAAAAAAAAGATACCAGGATCTTAAGCTAGACAGCAGGGAGTAGCCAGGCCCAAAGCACAGAAGCACCCATTTTGTTGCTATTATTTTTAAAGAAAAGATCTCTTTTTGCGCCCTGGCTGCCCTGGAACTAGCTATATAAATCAGAGTCCTGAAAAAGAGATCCGCCTGCCTGTGCCTCCTGAGTGTTGGGATTAAAGGCATCTGCTACCTCGAGCGGCCCAACGGAGCCCACTTTGACTCCCAGGCCAGCCACGCAGCAGCTGTGTTGTGCCCGGCTTCCCAAGCTGCTCTCACAGATTAAAGGCTTGTCTGCGTTGCAGTTCCTAGCTCCTGGTCTCTGGTGTACCTAGCAGACACTTCCCACACCCTTGGGGCTCAGGACAGGTGCTAGGACTACAGGCTTCCAGCCAGCAGCAAACTCTGGCCCCGGCCACCTGAGGCCTGCAGGCTCCATAGGGCCTGCGGGCAAGTTAGTCAGGTAAGTAGACTGAGGCATGCGGGGTAGATAGGCATGATGGACAGATGTCGCTGACCTGCTCCCTGCATTCCACAGGAATGTAGACTTGTTCCTGGTGTGCTGGCTTGCTTGGCTGAAAGCTGGGCCTCCGACGTTTGCCTCTGCTGTCTTCCTGTGTAGCCTCAGCTGGTCTTGAGCTCACTATGTAGCCAGTTCCCACTGATTTGAAACTTACTCCTGTCTCTGAGTGCTGGGATGACCTGCGTGTGGCACCATGCTCTCAGCTTGAGCTTGAGAATGGAGATTGGCCCTGGATTGTTATTTGAACATATCGGTTTTTCAGAGTTAGGAACCATCTTAGGTTTTTGGGATTTTTTTTTTTTTTTTTTTTTTGTTTAACAGTTTCATATAGTTCAGAATGTCCATAAACTCACTATGTAGCAAAGGATGGCTTTGAACTCCTGATCTTCTGGCCTCCACTTCCTGAGTGTGGGGACTGCAGGTGTGGGTAACAGTGCACACCCAAGGCTGCACAGTCTCCAGGTGGCTGCAATAGGCACCTTAGCGTTGAGGGGACCTTGGGGTCCTAGAGAGAGTTCATCCCAGCCCACTGGGCTGCAGCTTGGTGCAGGGCTCACAGACACTCGACTGGGCGGGCCTGGATCAGATACAGCTCCAGCAGTTGAGTCAGCGCTGGTTGTGGCCCGGGGATGCCCCAGGCCGCCTGTCCCTCTGCTGCAGAGCGAGATGAAGCCTGTTTGTCTCTCTCCCTACCCCCCACTACTCAAAGCCTTTGAGTGTGGCTTTCCTGGGAAGCCTGATCTGCAGATTAACAGGACAGTGGCCTGCGTGCCTGGTATGTGAGTCGCTTGGGTAGTAGATGGGGCTGACGTGTGGCTGGGCCTGCTTTCTGTGCTTCTGGATTGTTTGCTTGCTTGCTTTTGTTTTTTGGAGGCAGGGTCTCATGTCACACAGGTTGGCCTCTAACTCCATCATCCTTGGCCATCTGCCTCTGCCTCCTGAGTTCTAGGATTATACAATGTGCGCTGCTGTCTCCACGGCTGACCTAGGCAGTGCTGGGGCCACGGCTTTGTGTGCGATGTGAGCACTCTGCCAGCAAAGCTGTGAACACATCCTGGCCTCTCTCCTGTTAAAGTTATTGTATGGTTAGTAATAATTATATTGCTGTGTGTGTGTGTGTGTATGTGTGTGTATGTGTGGTGTATGCATGCATGTGTATAGTGTGTGTATGTATGTGTGGTGTGTGTGTGGTGGTGGTGTGTGTGTATGTGTGTGTGTGATGTATACATGTGTATAGTATGTGTATGTATGTGGTGTATGTATGCATGTGTATAGTGTGTGTATGTATGTGTGGTGTATGTATGCATGGGTGTGGTGTATGTATGTGTGGTGTGTATGTATGCATGTGTGTGGTGTATGGTGTGTGTGTGGTGGTGGTGGTGTGTGTGTATGTATGTGTAGTGTGAGGTGTGTGCATGTGTGTAGTGTGTGTATGTATGAATGTGTGTGGTGTGTGTGTGTATGTATGTGTAGTGTGTGTATGTATGAATGTGTGTGGTGTGTGTGTGTATGTATGTGTGGTGTGTGTGTATGTGTGGTGTGTGTATATGTGTAGTGTATATGTATGTGTGGTGTGTGTATGTATGTGTGGTGTGTGTATATGTGTGTGGTGTATGTATGTGTGCTATGTGTGTGTGTGTGTGTGTGTGTGTGTATGTGTGTGGTATGTGTGTATGTGTGTGGTTTGTTCATGCATGTGTGTGGTGTATATGCATGTGTGGTGTGTGTGTGTATGTATGTGTAGTGTGTGTATATGTGGTGTGTGTATGTGTGTGTGTGTATGGTGTGTGCATGTGTGTAGTGTGTGTATATGTATGAATGTGTGTGGTGTGTGTGTGTATGTATGTGTGGTGTGTGTGTGTATGTATGTGTGGTGTGTGCATGTGTGTGTGCTGTGTGTGTGTATGTATGTGTGGTATGTGTGTGTATGTGTGGTGTGTGTATGTGTGTGGTGTATATGTATGTGTGTTGTGTGTGTATGTATGTGTGGTGTGTGCATGTGTGTGTGGTGTGTGTGTGATGTATGAATGTGTGTGGTGTGTGTGTGTGTATGTGTGGTGTGTGTATGTGTGTGGTGTATATGTATGTGTGTTGTGTGTGTGTGTATGTGTGGTGTATGCGTGTGTGTGTGGTGTGTGGTGTATATGAATGTGTGTTGTGTGTGTGTATGTGTGGTGTATGCATGTGTGTGTGTGGTGTGTGTGTATGTATGAATGTGTGTGGTGTGTGTATGTATGTATGTGTGGTATGTGTGTGTATGTATGTGTGGTGTGTGCATGTGTGTGTGTGGTGTGTGTGTGTATGTATGAATATGTGTGGTGTGTGTGTGTATATGTGTGGTGTGTCTGTGTGTGTGTGTATGTGTGTGTGTGTGTGTGTGTGTGTGTGTGTGTGTGTTGGTGACACATTGGTGCCAGAGGACAGCTTGTAGGAGTCAGCTCTCTACTTGTTTCATGTAGGCCCAGGAACCAAATCCCAGTATTGAATCATCTTGTCAGGCTCACTGGCAAGTGCTCTGCCCACTGACCCATCACATCCAACTGACCCTGCTTTAAGCATCTAATTAATTAACTAATTAATTAATTGTGCTGGTACCAGGGCCTTGGGTGTGCTATGCACAGTCTCTATTTTTGCTAACTTATTTAGAAATAGGGATCTGGCCGGGCAGTGATGGTGGCTCATGCGGATCTCTGTGAGTTCAAGGCCAGCCTGGTCTAAAGAGCTGTTCCAGGACAGGGTCCAAAACTGCACAGAGAAACCCAGTCTTGAAAAAAACAAAAGAAAGAAAGAATAGGGGTCCACTCTAACTTACCTAGCCAGGCCTTGAACTCACAGTGCTTTTCCTGTCTAACCCTCCCAAGTAGGTAGGATTACAGGACCGCATAGCTATGCTGTTATTTATTTATTTGTATTGAGGCAGGGTGTCCTGTAGCCCAGGCTGGTCCGGAACTTGCGGTGTCCCAGAGGCCTTGAACTCCTTCTCCTCCTGCTCCCAGCTCCCAAGTAGCTGAAATTACAGGCCTGCACTACCACACCCAGTGCCCTAGTTAGGGTTGCTGCTACTGTGATGATGACCATGACCAAAAGCAGCTTGGGGAGGAAAGTGTTTATTCTGTTTATACTTTCAGGTCACTCTATCACAGAGGAGTCAGGGCAGGAACTCAGCAGGGCAGGATTCCAGAGGCAGGAGGCTGAATCGCTCCTGTTGGCTGTCTCAGCCTGCTGTTTTGTTTGTTTGGTTTTTATCTTTCCCGGAACAGGGTTTCTCTGTGTAGCCCTGGCTGTCCTGGAACTTGCTCTGTAGACCAGGCTGCCTCAGACTCACAGAGATCCACCTGCCTCTGCCTCCTGAGTGCTGGGATTAAAGCCATGTGCCACCACGCCCAGCTTCTGCTTGTTTTCTCAAAGAACCAGGGACCACCAGCCCAGGGATGGCACCACCCACAATGGGCTGAACCCTCCACAGTCAATCACTAATTAACAAAGTACCCTACAGGCTTTCTGTACAGGTGGATCTTACAGATGTGTTTCCTCTGTCAAGGTTCCTGCCTCTCAGATAACTCCAGCTTGTGTCAAGTTGACATAAACTAGCCATCGTACCTATTTTTTTTAAAGATGAATTTTTCCTTTATGTGTATGAATGTGTTGCCTGCATGTACGTATGGACACTATATGCATGCCTGGTACTTGAGGAGAACAGAGTGTCGGATCCCCTAGACCTGGAGTTACAGATGACGGTGAGCCACCATGTGGATGCTGGGAACGCAGCTGGGTCCTCTGCAAGAGCAGTAAATGCTCTAACCCTCTGTGCCATCTCTCCAGCCTCTCCTGCCTCTCCTGTTTTGTTTGTTTTTGTTTTTTAATACATTTTCTGAAATAGAGAACCTTATTATTATTATTATTATTATTTTTTGCTGTGGCCATGCAGTATCCCGTGAGCTGTCACTGACTATCCTATTAGCGGTAGTACTGAGTGTAAGTTCAGGTACCACCCGAGGTCCCTCAGTGGGAGGGATCGGCTCTCCACTGAAGGGAGGTGGAAGGATGCTGTGCCTTCCCTGGGGCCCCTTCTCCTCCAGGACACCTCACTGCTGTCCACCATTAGTTAACTGTATCAGAAACAAAGCAGGTCTTTGCCTCCTCCGGCCTCTGTAACTGCACTGGAGACCTCTGTGTGGAGGAGTGTAGTTTGCATATTTTGGGCAGTGTGCTCCTTCAGAACTTCTCTGGCCTTTTCCTCTTGGTTAGGTTTAGGAAGACTGAAGAGAAAAGTGCCCTGACCCCCATCATAGCGATGGAGCAGACGGAGTGGGACTTGTTCCTGTGGTGGTGGGTGGCTGAGGAGCTGTTTGCTGGGTTAGCCTTTCCACCCCCACCTTTCTCTCTCTCCCTCCCCTGAAGCCTGTATTTGAAGAAGCAAGACAGTCAGCCTTTAGGTCCTGTCAGACTCTGAGTGTTTGTTTTGGTTTAGGGGTGAAACCCAGGGTCTTGCATAGGCAGAGCTCTCTGCCACTGAGCCATCCCCACCGCCCCGGGTTTTGGGGATGGGATCTCTGTAGCTTAGGCTGCTTTTAAACTCATGATCCTCCTGCCTCTGCCTCATGAGAGCTGTGATTTGTTATTGAGTCTCCCCCCACCCCCCAGACAAGGTTTCCCTATATAACAGTCCTGGCTGTCCTGGAACTCACTCTGTAGACCAAGCTGGCCTTGAACTCACAGAGATCCTCCTGCCTCTGCCTCCCAAGTGCTGGGATTAAAGACATGTGCCACCACCGTCTTTGGGGTTTTGAGATTTTTTTTTATTATTGTTTATGTAGATGGTGTGCATGCATGCGTGTGTGCATGTGTGTGCACCCAAGCATGCATACAATGTGCCCCTGAGCAGCACAGGTCAGAGGACAATTTGAGGGGGTCGGTTCTCACCTTTCTGCCTTTCTGTGGGCTCTAGGGACCAAACTCAGGTCGTCAGACTTGCATAGCCAATGCTTTGCCTGTCAGCAGTTTTGCAGGCCCAGAGGGTTCTCACGGATGGAGACCCTCCTCTATGCCCATGCCCCACAGTTCAGGCCAGGGCTGTGCCTGTGCCATGATGTCTGTGTGGCCTGGTGACTCATCGCGACAAGAGTCCTAGTAGCATCACAGCCAGGCTCTGAAGTCAGGCAGTACAGAGCCCCTAAGTGGTTCACCCAGCTGTGCTCGCTTTCCCCTACTGTGCCACAAAGCCCCGGAGAAGCTGTTTGAGTTGTGTGGGCTCCTTAAGGAGACAGCCAGAGACTCATACTTCTGACTGCTCTGTTCTCTTTAGTGGGTGACGTTTGTCCCTCTGGTCTCAAGGCAGTCGCATGGCTGAGGTAAGTTGGATGCTGTTATTTGCTCTCACCAGCACAGGAGGAGACTGAGGCTTGGTGGCTGTGAACCTCTGGCTGGAGCAGGGCTCGGGGCTGAGGTGTAAATTATCCAACACTGAGCCGGTATAGCTACTGTCTGAGAGCTGAGAGTGGGGTGGGCCTCTCTCAAGCTCCCCCGTTCAGGGTGCCTGGCCACTGGGGCGGGGGCGGGGGATGGGGAGGGGCACGGGACCCTGGTTGTTGGCCCTTCAGCTCTTGTGGGTGAGAGTCAACCCCTGGGAATTGATCCAGAGGCTGTGAGTAGCATGCTAGTCCTTGGGACTGACCCTGAAGATCTCAGCCAGGCCGTCGAGAGGGTTCAGGGCGGAGGATGCTGGCATTGATCTGGGCTTCCTGCCTGCTCTCCTTGACTCAGCATACATGGAAATGCAGTGGTTACCCAGGGGCCTCTGAGCAGACTGCATTCAGGCCCAAGACCAGTTGGCAAGGCAGCCTGCCCCACACCCCCCTTCTGGCAGTGGTGGCTGGTACCCACAATGCAGTGCTCTCTTGTCTGGAAGCTGGGGGAGGGTGTGGCCATCTATGTAAGAGGACAAAGCTCTGGGACCAAGTCTGGTCTAGCACTGTTCTTGTACATAAAGTTTTGGGATTTTTTGGTTTGTTTGTTTGTCTTTTTCGAGACAGGGTTTCTCTGTGAAACAGTCCTGGTTGTCTGTCCTGGGGCTCACAGTGTAGAGCAGGCTGGCCTTGAACTCACAGAGATCCGCCTGCCTCTGCCTCCTGAGTGCTGGGACTAAAGGTATGTGCCATCAGCACCTGGCATAAATAAAATTTTATAGGGACACTGCCATGCCTTTTGGAGATAGGACCTTGCTAAGTAGCCCAGGTTGGCCTCAAAGTCCTAACCTTCGGGTTCTTAGGCATGTGCTGCCATGCCCAGCTCCAGCTGTGTCTGTGTTTATGGATTGGAAAAGGCAGCTTTGGGATCGCAAGGGCAGAGTTCAGTAGTTGGGACAGCAACCACATGGCCCACAAGGCTTAGCATGCGGGCTGTCTGACCCTTTGCAGACAGAGCTGCTGGCCTTGGCCTGTATAGAGAGCAGCTGTGGTCAGGATCATGGGCAGGGCTTCCCTACACAGAGAGACAAGGCTGGGCTAGGGGGGCTGGGGAGGACTGGGAGACAGCAAAGGCCCTGAGGTCCTGGCTCAGTTTAGTAAAGTCTCAAAACCCTGTCTCTGCGTCATCTGAGGCTGGCTTGTCATAGGGTAGAACAGCCACTTGGGGCTTTGTGAGAAAAGTAGCTGCTTGGTGGTGTGTGTGGTCCCCAGGAGCAGATATGGGGGTGGGGTGGGCCTCTGACCCCTGCCCGAGGAAGCAGAGCTGAGGGCAGCTGCCTGACACAGGCCTCTGTGGCCCTGTGGCCCTGTGGCCCTAGCAGAACAGACCACATGATTTTCCAAGAGAAGCCAACTTGCAGTTGGGTTTCTGGGAAATCTGGTTTTTATCCACTGGCGATTAATTGCATTTTTATGAAGTCACGAAGGGAGCAGGCAAAGAAATGCCCGGTTTCCAGGATTCTAAAGGTAGGGAACTTGGGGGTGGGGTGGGGTGGAGAAAATGGAGTGTAGGCCAGGCCTGAGTCCCTCCTGCAGCGACAGCAGGCTGGCTGTGGCCCCAAGACTGGGCAGGATGGTGTCAGGTTTCTAGTTTTGACCTAGCCCACCCCTGAGCGCTGTAGCATTCCTGCCGGGAGTCTGCGGTGGGGGTGGGGAGCCAGAGCTCATAGCCAGGGGCCAACCGCAGGCGAGACCCGAGGTGTAGCCTTGTTACCCTGTCAACCAGGAGCCTGGCAGGTGGGTGACAGGCAGGAGCTGAACCAGGCTCAAGGTTCGGGCTTCCCTGGGTGAGGTCGCGCTGGCCAGGCGTGACGAGGGTGTCTGCACCCCGACAGTGGCTGAGGCAGTTTGCAGCGTCCTGGACCTGCTGGCTCCTGCAGAACTGGCTTTTGCGTAAGCTTTCAGAATCCAGGTGGATTTCCTACCGCCTCGGGCGGGAGTCTGAGTGGCAAGTGACAGCAGACTCAGGGCTACTTGGCTGTAGCAAAGAAATTCCGTGGACAGGGAAACTTCCAGCGTGGGGTGGAGTCTTGAACTCCAAAAGCGGTACCGGCCTCTGTTTTGCCCACGGCCCCATTCCTTGTCCCTGGGCGCTGAGTTCGTGAGCAGGCCCTGGGTGGTGACACTTCTGAAAACTCAGGGAAGAGAGTAACCCAATGATCCATAAGGACCCAAGGAGGCTTCTCATTGGACCTGATTGGGTCACGTGCTCAGCTGGCCTCGTAGCTGTGGGCTGCTGCTGGAGAGCAGGGCAAGACCAGCTTGGCAGAGAGAAATTGGGATGCCATCCCGGAAGCGGGAATGCACAGGCCAGGACAGCCCTAGGCCTGCATCCTCTGCAGGGGGCCACTTGGGGTTCAAAGAGGACATGGCGAAGGCCTTTGGCTGCTCCACTGTGGTTCTCCAGTCACTTAGCATGGAGGTATTTCCACTATGATCCCTAAGATGATGCCAGGGGCCCTGCTCCCGGCGGAATGGAGCTACATAAGCCCCCACAGCCTTTCTCAGTGTCCAAGGTGGACCGTCTTGGAAACAGAAAGCCAGTGACGATATTTCTGGGGAGATCCCCCTTCGAAGCTCTCAAATTCCAAAGTGGCGATGGAGCTCCCCTCCCCCTAGCCCTTCTTTTCTCGGCTTCCTGAACGCAGCAATGGCGTTTCTTCCCATCACCAGGAGAAAAGGCAGGTGTCAGCTAGCTCATTACACCTGAGCAGGATCCTGGCGCGAGCGGCCAGGGCCTCCCATCGCGGCTTCTGGGGTCCAGCCCAATTAGGTCCAACCCCCTCTTCTTTTGGAAGCCTGTCTCCCTGCTAGTAGAACCTTTTCTAAAGGGAACAGGGGGTCTGGGTGTGGTGGCTGGTGGTGTTGGCCTGTTTCCAGCACTCAGGAGGCAGAGGCTGGAGGATCAGCATTTCAAAGCCAGCTTCAGCGAGAGAGTGCAAGACTAGCCCTGGATACCGGGGAGACCCTGTTTCAGCCCTCCTCAGCCCCTAAAGGTATCAAGGTGTGCCTTGTAGGGGTCCTCTGGAGCTGGGACACTCACTCTGGCCTGACCCTTGCACTCATATTTTGCTGGAGGCCACCGACTGGAGATGCCTGGTGGGAAATCTCCCTTCCCGACATTAGTCAGCCAAGGCAGAAAGGGTTGCGTGGGACTTCCTAGGGGGCTCCAGTTTTGAAAAGGAGTGTGTGAGTATGAGCACAGGCGGGTCCCAGGAAAGAGATGCTAAGATACCATTGTGCACATCTCAGTGCTGCAAAGGCACCTGTCCATCGTGCACACACATGCTCGTGCACACACATGCTCGTGCACACACATGCTCGTGCACACACATGCTCGTGCACACACATACCCCCAGGTATTCAGTGCCAGCCTGGAATGCATGTAGTAGCACGAGGCTTGCACCTTCTCTTTGGTCCTTGTCTGCGGTGGCGGTGGGGTGGTGGCGGTGGGGTGACACCTGGCACTTCAGCAAGTGTATCCCTACTGTGACATGACATCTTGGCGTTTGTCATTCCAGGACCCATCAGGGCCAGCCCCCCTGACATGTGGGCTGCCCACGCTGTACAGGATGAAAAGCTGTCTTCCTGTGGGAGCCTGGGAGGCAAAGCCTGCAGTCCGCTGACTGTTAGCACCCCAGGGCATGGGGTAACTGCACAGAGGCTGCTGGGCCCGCTGCCCCTCCGTGCTCGCTTTGGTTCTCAGAATGCAGCAGCCATGGGACCTGACAAAGGGGCCTTGCCTGAACCAGCCTGCTAAGGTGTTTTCTGCCGGTTGCCAGGGCCTGACTCTGTCCTGTGAATCACCCCAAGAAAGGTGTCAAGAACTCCCTCAGGACCCAGATGGCAACTGTGCAGGCGAAATTCCCCTTTTTCCTGTGTTAGTGTTTCTTGGAGGCCACTTTTCCTGGCCAGGGCAGGCTGGGTCTTCACAGGTCCCTGTCCCTAGGTGCTGTAGGTGCTGGCCTTTCTCCTACAGATAGACTTGTTCTTATCCTTGCCCTCCAGGTCCCCTACAAAGCTTCCACCTGGGCTAACATCTGGAATTTTTTTAGAGGTAAGAATGCTCACATGTGTGCAGTGTCATGAGACAGGGTCTTACTGTGTAGCTCTGGCTGGCCTGGAACTTACTATGCAGACCAGACTGGCTTCAAACTCTAGAGATTCTCCTGCTTCTGCCTCCTTCCTGTGGAACTAGAGGTGTCTGCCACTACACTTGGCTGCTTCTTTTTTCCTTTGTGTGTTAGGGTTTTGCCTGTGTATAGTTCTGTGCATTATGTGCATGCTTGGTGACCATGAAGGCCAAAAGTGTCACCAGACCCTGTGAGACTAGCGTTCCAGTTACGAGTCTTCATATGGGTGCTGGGAATTGAACCCGGCTCCTCTGGAAGAGCAGTCAGCGCTCATAACTGCTGATCTGCCTCTCCAACCTACATGAGAATTCTTCGTTTTCCTTTCTGTCTGTGGCTGTTTTGTCGCATGTATGTCTATGCACTTTGTGTGCCTGGTGCCAGAGAAGGTCGGAAGAGGACATTGGATCCTCTGGAACTGGAGTTAGAGACAGTTGTGAGCCAATTTGAGGGTGCTGGGAATAAAAATTGAGCCCAGTTTCTCTGAAGAGCAGTTAGTGCTCTCAACTGCTGAGCCATCTCTCCAGCCCCTGGCAGGTACTTCTACTACGACTGTCTTCTCCTCCTCTCCCCCTTCTTCAATAGAATTTCTCTGTAAGCTCTGACTGTAGTAGAACTCACTTTGTAGACTAGGCTGGTATCAAACTCATAGAAATATATGTCTGTCTCTGCCTCCTAAGTGCTGGTATTAAAGGTGTGTACCACCACCACTCAGCCTGCATGTAGAGTTTTTAAAATGTTCATTCCTGTTTCGCTTGCATGTATGTCTGTGAGGATGTTGGTCCCCCAGACACTTGAAATCCTACATGTGGGGGCTGAAAAATTGAACCCAGGTCCTTTGGAAGAGCAGCCAATGTTTCTAACCACTGAGCAATCTCTCCAGCACCATGCATTTTTCAAAAATTATTTTTGTATTTTATGTATATTGGTGTGTTGGATCCCCTGAACAGGAGTTACAGACAATTGTACTGAGTTACAGAAAGTTGGTGCTAAGAATTGAATTCAAGTCCTTTGGAAGAACAGCCAGTGCTCTTAACTTCTGAGCTATCTCCCCATCGCCCCCCCCCACATGCATGCATGTGTACATGCACACACATCCAGACCAGAGGATGGAATTTCAGCCCCAAATAATGAAACTGGTGAGATGGCCATAGGATAGTGTCTTAGGGTTATAATTGATATGATGAAACATGCTGGCCAAAAACAAATTGAGGAGGAAAGGGTCTATTTGGCTTACACTTTCCGATCGTAGTCACTGGAGGAAATCAGGAGCCCAGCAGGATAGGAACCTGGAGGCAGGGGCTGATGCAGAAGCCATGGATGGGTTGGCTTGTTTAGCCTGCTTTCTTACAGGATGGGGGTGGGGGCATCATCTACAATGTGCTGGACTCTCTCTCATCAATGACTAAGAAAATGCTCTACAGGGTTGCCTGCAGCCAAACACGTGTATGGAAAGACCTTGGATTCTAGCATCTCAAGGTCAATGCAGGGAGGTTCTGTGTGCAGAGGTAGTGCCATGTTCAGAGGACAGCTTGTTACAGCTTTGCCCCAGCTTCCAAGATGTTTCCTGGGCTCTGGGGAGAAACTTTGGTTCTTAATTGTACTGTTCTGTTCCTGTTACCATTTTGGAGATAGGTTCTTACTATGCAGACCTGGCTGGTCTGGAACTCCCTGTGTAAACCAGCTGACTTGGAACTCAGAGATCCACCTGCCTATTCTTCATGAGATCTGGGATTAAGGACAAGTGCCATCCTCCTGGGCCTAGATTGTACTCTTTAAAGTGGTTAATGTTGGGGGCTCCAATATTCTATTTTATCCTTTAAGGTTTATTCATGTATTTTATGTATATAAGTGCTCTGTCTTCATGCATACCAAAAGATGGAATTTGATCCCATTATAGATGGCTGTGAGCCACCATGTGGTTGCTGGGATTGAACTCAGGACCTCTGGAAGAACAGCCATATACTCTGAACTTTTGAGCCATCTCTCCAGCCCTCGGCTGTTGTTCTTGCATGCAGAAGACCTGGGTTCAATTCCCAGCAGTCACATGGTTGCTCACAACTATTTGCAACTCCAGTTTCAGGAGTTCCAGTACCCTCTTCTGACCTCCGTGGATCCCAGGCACACAGATCGCTGGTGCACAGAAATACACGCAGGCAAAACACTCAGACATAAAAAAAAGTCTAACATTTTTTTTTTAAAGACAAGGTTTCTCTGTGTAGCTCTAGCTCCCTGGAACTTGTTCTGTAGACCAGGCTGGCCTTGAACTCAGAGATCCATCTGGTTCTGCCTGCCAAGTGTTAGGATTAAAGGTATGCATCACTGATCAGCTTTAAAAAAATTAAAGTAGTAAACAAACTTATTGAAATAGTGCTGCCTTTGGCCATTAGGAGTCTGGCAGATGGGACCCTGAGTTTGAGACCAGTTTGATCTATACACTAAATTCTAAGTTAGTCAGGAGTAGCCTGTCTCAAAAAAAAAAAAAAAAAAAAAAAAGGGTGGTGATGCATGTCTTTAATCCCAGCACTCAAGAGGCAGAGGTAGGTGGATATCTTCAAGTTCCAGGCCAGCCTGGTCTACAGAGCAAGTTCCAGAACAGCTAGGGTTGTTACACAGAGAAATTGTGTCTTGAAAAACCAAAATAAATAAATAAAAAAATCAGGAGATGGCTCAGCAGTCAGTTCCCACTTCCCACTGCTCTTATAGAGGATTTGATTGTCAGCACCCATTTCCTGTAGCTCCAGATCCAATGCTGCATTGTTACACTTTTCCTGGGGAGACACACATACATCTACTCACCCCAGCAAGGGAGCCCTCCACAGACCCAAGTAACAGATGCACCAATGCCTGATTGTTGAACCAATGAGTTTTATTAGGAGTAACAGGGGTTACTTACAGGAGCAGAAATGACACACAGACAGCCACATCATCATGTGTCCACCCAGCATGGGTGACAGCTCATGAAAAGGGGAACCTGGAGTACACTGCACGGCTTGCTGGCACCTCAGCAGGTTGGAGAGTGTCCTTTCCGGGTACCCCAGTTGGTCTGGTCCTCTGTCAGGCAGTGGGTTGGCTTCTGAGAGTCTTCTTTGTAGCTTGGCTGGTCTGAGTGACCCTCAGCAGTGTTTATAGCTCACTCCTGGGAAGGAAAGGCTGCTGAGCCCAGTCAGCTTCAGGAACTTTCTGAAGCTATTGAGCTGTTTGTCTGCTGGGCAAAATGTTCCAATCTGGGAAGAAACTGCTACACATCACACGTGATATAGTTTTAAAAAATAAATCTTTATTTGTACATTCATTTACTATTAATATATTGTGTGACTGTGCCATAGCTCGAGTATGGAGGTAAGAGGACAGCTCGTGTGAGGTGTTACTCTCCTACATACAGGCTCTGGGATTGAACTTAGATGGTCAGGTCTGGTGGAACACCCTTACCTGATTGAGCCACATCTTTGATCCCTATAAAATGTTAAACAAATCAACACTAATCATGTTACAAAGGGATAATTTAACATGTAAACAGCATCTACGATTGAAAAATTAGGAAAATGGGCAAAGGATGTAAGCAGGCATTCTATGAAAGTGTAGACACTAAGGGACTTAACCACAGTGAGTAAAAAACCTCCATTTTGATCCTTTCTGTTACTCTGTGAGTGTGGGTGTGCATGAGCCATGGATCATGTCTGGAGGTCAGAGGACAATCGTGGGTATCAGTCATCACGCTCTGTCTAAAACAGGGGCCTTTTCATTGCTGCCCTTTGCCACTATGTATGCCAGCCATGAACTGGGTTTTTCTGCCTCCACATCCATCTTACCATAGGAGCCCTAGGGCTCTGGATGTGTGTGCTATACAACTCCTGGCTTCACACTTGGATGCTCAGCTCTTTTCCATCTTCTTAGTCCTCTGTTTTTGTTTTAGGTTGGGTCTCACTATGTAGTCCTGGCTGGTCTTGAACTTGAGATCTGCCTGCCTGCCTTCCTGAAATCACTGTGATGGGCCAGGAATGTGGTTGAGTGGTCAGGCTTTTGCCTATAATTTCTATCAATAGCTTTGATGTTTGACATTTCAGGCTGAGAAGGTTAAATAGCTCAATGGCACTGCTTATGAAATTTTGGTCAGTCACATCGTGTTCCATGATGATGGACACCATTCTTCTGAGCAACTGGCAGTGTCTGCCAGAATGAGGACTATGGAATTCCACTGCTAGGAACCCAGCTCACAGCCATTACAAAGAAAGGACAAATGCCAGGTGAGCATGGTGGCTCATAACCTGATCCCAGCTACTTGACTGGCTGAGGCAGGATTCTGATTTCAAAGCCTTAGCTGCACAGTAAGACCTTAAATAGAACAGAAACGAAGGAGCACGGGAGCTACACAGTACAACTGTCTCAGGAAAACGAAAGGCAGTGGGAAGAGCACTCACTAGTCCGCTCAAGGCCCTGGAGTTGTCTTTGGAACTTAACCAACCTAAATAAAAAGGTTATCCACTGTGCACTGAAAAGCAAAGGCAAAGACAGAACCCAAGGGTGTTCTAGCCCAGGCTGGCTTCAGACTCACAATATAGCAAAGGATGGCCTTGACCTCCTGACCCTTCTGCTCCTCGACTGCTAGGATGACAGGCTTGCACCAGCACACTCAATTCACAGAGAGCTTCCTGGATGCTCAGCAAGTACTCTACCAGCTGAGCCACATCCCAAGCTCCAAGTGTTCACAGGGTGGGGGCACCATATGGTGGAGAAGATGGGTCAGGAGCTCCTTATGAGCTGATGCAAAAAAATATTTCCAAGATATGAAAAGGAAGAAGAGGGAAACAGTGTGTGTGTGGTAATGTGATGCTCTCAGCCTTAAGAGGTTCTGTTCCATGGAGCCCTTTTCATCGCTTTCTTCTTTTTGATATCTTGGTGTGCTTTCCTATTCAAAAACCTTTTTCATTTGCCTAATCAAAAATTCCAATTCAAAATCTGCCTTCAGCAGTGTTGCACACACCTCACCTTTAATCCCAGCACTCAGGAGGCAGAGGCAGGCTGATTTCTCAGTTCAAAGCTAGCCCATCTATACAGTGAGTACTAAGGCAGGCAGGGCAACACAGAGAAAACCTATCTTCAAAAACAAAGCAAAGAATCTACCACCCTCTCACACAGAAATGGCTATCTGGCTATCGATGGGGTTGGAGAGATGGCTCAGCAGCTGAATGCTTGTTCTTCCAGAGGACCAGAGTCCCTTCCCGGTACCCACACTTGGCAGCTCCAGCTGTGGGGAGCTGAGGCTCTCCTGACTTCCTGATTTCCCTGGGCACCTGCACACATGGCACATACATTCATATTAAAAAAATAAAGAGTATATACACCCCAAGCTTGTGGCAACTATTTATTTTTTTAAGCATGGTAAGGAGTGGGTGCTAGGAACTGAGGCCCAGTTCTGTGAAGAGCAGTGAGCACTCTTACAGGCTGAACCATATCCACAGCCCTGGCTATGTGTATTTAGAACAACTGTCTTCAGATTTTCTACACAGGCCTAGTCCCAGTGGGTGCTGGATTTGGTATCCTTAGCACCAAGGAGCTTGACTCCAGGGAGGCTGTTTAATAGACACTTGGGTAGCCTCTGGGGTGGGATCTGTAACAGAGGCTCTCTACAATTCCAGTTGCTGGCAGTCTGGCTGGCACCTGTTTGTCCTGGTCCTTGTTCCCCAACCAATCCCACAGGCTCTCTGGAGGTACCCAGAGCACCCATAAGGCTGCCTAGCATATCCACTTCCAGCTGGAGAGGGATGATCAAAGACTGTGAGTATAGTATCCCTATCACCTCTCCTATCTTTGAGACCACAGGGAGCTGCCACAAACTTGTTTCTGATTTGTGTCAATATTTAACAGATGACAGCCAGGATGTTCTGTCCACTGTTCTGGCGGTAGTGGCTCTAGGTTAACCCACCACACCAGGCAATGGGTCATCAGGTATTTTGCTCAATACTGGAGGGACTTCCAGGGCAGTGCATGGGATGCTCTTCAAAGGCAGGTGTCTGCCTGGAATGATGGTGTGGTGCTTAAGACCCTGAGCTGTTGCTGATGGCATCACTTAGCAGCTCTGGCAGCCAATCACTATCTCCTTGAGATTTTCTTTGCAGAGGGTCCTGGTTGTCTCAGAGATTTAGGGGTCAGAAAGATGGCTATGGGTAAAGGCACTTGCTGAGTAAGCCTAGTGACCTGAGTTTGATCCCTGGAATCCAGGAAAAGAACTGACCAGTCATCTTCTGACCTCAAGGACCATGATGTACATGAGGCCACCTGGGTCACCAGTGCTAAGGAAGCCAACTTTCCTGGGAAAGGGCTGGCAATTCATCTCTGGTGCAACCTACCACCCAAGGCAATGAGTTCAGCTGGTAAGTCTCTTTAGAGCCTCTCACCCTTCCAGAATCAAGGGGGTAGGGGTGAGGTGTGGAAATCTCAGTGGGACCATAAGAGCACAAACCTACTCTGATGTTCCTTCATACCCTTACCCCCCCCCCCAAATGAGATGAAGTATCTATCCCTGGCCTTCAACTTACAGAGACCTGCCCTCCTAAGTGCTGACTCCAGCTGTGCTCCAGCATACCAGGAGCCCTCAGCACACAGCAAACGCTGGCAATAGCACAGGAAGGGGAGATGGTGCAGCAAGCACAGTACTTGCCTAGCATGCAGAAATCTTGGATTACATTCCCAGAACCACACAAAAAAAATCTGCAGGGTGGTTGGTGCACACTTGTCAACTAGCACTTAGGTTCTGGCTAGCAAAGTTGAAGGTTATTCTCAAGTTACAAAGCAAGGTAAATGTCTTTCTCCAAAACAGTCATAGGGGTTGGAGACAATTGAGAGCTTGCCTTCCAGAGGTTTAATCCTTGTCCCCACACCAGAAAAAGGGATGTGGTTTCAAACAGGAGGCAGCAAGTTCAATGTGGAGGTTTAGACACATCTTCCCAGGGTGTGGTGAACAGGACTTGAGAGCCACCCCCCTCCCCCATGAAGATTCTGAACCTTACTTTGAGCTCCTGGGCCTGGGACTCAATCCCTTGCAGGACTTTCTCCTTCTGTCAGGGAGTAGCAATGTGAGACTGCCTTTCAGAGGGGATGCTCCTCAAAACCATTTGGGCGTGCAGCCCAGAGCAGCAGGTACATCTTGGAAGCTGCACTCCCCTGGCTCCAAGTAGCATCTTTCTCTGCTTGGAGATGGTTGCCCAAAGGATACTGCTGGGACACGGGCCTTAGCAGCCAGCATACTGGAAAAGCCCTTTTATTAGCTCCCAAAAGGTAACCACTCTAAACCACTCTATTGGGGTGTCCATTTCTTTGCTCCTAAGACCTAAGGGTACACAAAGTTGTAAACTGCTAAGTCGAGTAAGCAGCCTGACGCCTGAAGGTCAGATGGTGCACTTGAAGGGGGAGGTCAAATGAAGATCGTGTCCAAATGCAAGAAACCTGCTGTGATGTAGTCTTCCGTTCCCATGCCTTCACTCGAAGAACTCTGTAAGTGCAACCTGAGAATTTCCAGGGTGAGTATCTTGACCACCTTTACTTCCAGTCATCCTTAACAGAGGCCTGCAATCACTCGACAGTCAACTTGAGTCTTGAGTTCAAGTTCCAGCTGATGGAAAGTGGCCAGATGCTTACTAGCCAAGTCTTCAGGATAGAACTGGGCGTCATTTGGAGCCAGCTCCCCTGGAGGTGTGGAGAGATACCATTTTAGCATTAGAGCCAATTGCTTGCTGTCATCCTGGAACGTTATCACAGGCAGACTTCACCCTTTGTTGCCTTTGGGATTTTCCACCTCTTTCACACCGATGCTGCATCGAACCAGGTTCCCAGTTGGTACCAGCTCTAACAGCAGGACTAGAAATAGTGGCAATGGGTAGAAGCAACCATGGCTCAAAATTCAGCATTAAGAAAAGATTCTTCATCATCTCAGGTGAAGAGCAGAGAGAACCACTTGGAGATTTTTGGGTCCCATCCTGGCAGTGAGGTAGAGGCAGAGGAGGAACTTGTGTGTGGGAGAGATCACTTGATGAGTGCAATTCTTCAGCTGTTGAGTCCCCATCTTTAAATACTTGGCCTCTCACTATGCCAGCAGCAAGCAGAGATAAAATGGACATACACTTAGGCAAGCAAGGGACTTTGACTTTTCCTGTATTTTAGAGAGTTAGATGATAATGATGGGAGATGCAGAGGGGAAACAGCTGTCCACTGGAATCATGAACTAGAACTATAGCACACAAAATTTAAGTGCAAAAAAATTGCAATGACCTCTGCGATAAAAATTTCTTAAAAAAAAAAAAATCTATAGAATGTTTAAGCTTAGAGTTCCAGGTAGTTTTGAAAGTGCAAGTTGTGGTTAAGTTGAATAACCAGATTAAGATTCAGCCAAAAGCAAACAGGAGCAAAGGGGTTCTTTCAAAATGGCTTTTATTGAGACGCTCTCAGAGCTTTAGCACTGCTTCCATTTGGGAACCCATTTCCACTGCAGCAGCTAAAGCCTTTTTGGTGCTGGAGGTCTCATACCCATCCATCCACTTGGCAAGGCAGCACCCGGGACTCCCTCAGCTGTCTAGGAAGGACCATGAGCCCTACCTCACTCCATGCTAGCTACGTGCAACAGTGTCATTAGTGGTCTAGGCAGATCTTAGGCTAAATTCCAAGTGGGAGGTGGCTTAAATATCAGCTGGTGTTTCTGATTGGGTGCCTGTAGCATGTAGCTATGGAAGATAACCTTCCCCGAACCATAGATGCACACATTCATAATGTTTCATGGCAAGGATGATTTAGGAAAGGTTCATTTCCTTTACTGTTTTCAGGTCAGGAAACAGCTTTCTTGCAAAGAGGCTCAGGATTCCTGTGAGGTAGCCACTTCTGATTTCTCCAAGGCAATGTTGCTGAGAGGGGGCTGACCTAACCCAGTATGTCCCATCCTAAATGCTATGCCGCCTCTGCCTCTTTACTGCATTCCATGTTTAGCCTGTTCTGGGAAATCCCTGTGCAGTCAATCTACCAGCTCCTTCAGTGCCAAGTGGCCCCAAATTCATGCTCTTCAGTTTTTCTCTTCAGAGCAAAATGGTCAGAGGACTCCAGAGGCAAAGCAGCTGCCTGTCTGGTACAACTGTTGCCATACATAAAGTGGGAAGAAAGATCACTGGGGGCCAACATACTTATTATCTGTCAACATGACATTTACATACAGATCCAAGCAAGCTCTGCTCCTTATCAAAAGGGAAACCAAAAACCTCAAGGATGTTTACTTTTCCAGCAAAAAGGAAACATACACGCATGAAAAAAAATTTGTAGTGGTACCTGGAGAGAAAGCATGCTTTAGGCAAATGACAGATTGCGGTTTCCCACAAGTTTTCTTTGTAAGCGTGGATTCTACCTCTGCTCAGGGTGCTGTGGCATCAAACAGCACAAGATGTAATGGACACACAGGACTGATAATGTATAACAAAAGCAAATATTTACATTAAGCACAATACAGCAATTTATTTAGATGCTTAAAATGAATACAAAGGGAAATAAAGACCACAAAATCATACATACTACAACAGTGTGTCATATATTAGATGGTATAAATGAATACACCCGGCGGTGTTCAACTAAAGAGGAAACTAAACATCCCAAATGCAGCACTCAGCTGTGCTTGCTGTTCTGACACAACTCTCTTACAGATCTAAAAGGTGTCAAAATTAGTAGCTGTAAAATCAATTCTTGCATGTTACTTTAGCTTAAAAGGTCTCCGAAAGAGATCTGAAATATCAGTTTTGACAATTGTAATGTCAAGGATACTCAGAACAAGAAAAAAATTCTATAATACAGGAGAGTCCAGATATATATCTTATGTCGCTGGCCTCTGTTGCAAGATTGTACAAGGTTATGTGCAAAAACTAAGTCTGTCCAAAGGTCCGTACTATCGCAGGGTCAAGCTTTTGCTAGGTAAACTAGATATAGCATTTATCACACAGCAAGGGCAACACTAAAAACCAATCTATGACGGGCACACAGTAACAGTGTCATAAGCATCACTTGAGGTCTAAAAGACTGTACAAATATACATTTCAACTATTCAGAATGAATACATGAAAAAGGTCCATGTTCCCAAGTCTACTAGACACACCTGACTGGTAGCATGTATGCCCGCCCTGCACTACTCTGTGAATCAGGGTAAGGCTTTCCCAGGACATCCAACCAAACACCTTACCGAGGGAAAGAAATGCTGAAAAGGCAAGTAAGGAACTGCTTTTCCCTGTGTGCATTCATGAGCCACCAGCTTACTGGTTTTTTTCACACTCCATTACTGAGTCTACCAGAGAAGGGTCAACCAATTACATGTCATAGACTTAGAAATAACCACTGGGACTGTAGTGGTCACATGTCCCCAACAGCCTGTTGACTGACCATTCCTTGCAAGGCATTGCCAGTTATTAGACAGCTTTGCAGTCAGAATAGAGGTCCAGGATGCAACACCGCCCAAGTGCTGTGGTGCGCCAGGCCCTCAGGCTTGTTGGCTGCTCAGTTTTACTCCAGTTAAGCTGCCATGCATGGGATCAGCAACTCCGTCAGTCATGCTGTCAAACTGCTCCCCATCCTCACTGTCAATTGTGCTATTCTGCCACTCAATCTGTGGGTTTGGTAAGCGCTCTGCATTCTCGGATGCATTTTCCCACTGTGACTGGTCCTTTGACCAAAACCCTTCAACCTTTCCATAGGAACTATTCTTCCATTTCAACTGCTCTGTGTCATCTTGCACCATAGCCTTTTTTTTGGAAGCTGGCTTACTGCTCCTTGCATCTTCACTCTGGGAAGACTCGTCAGACCAGGTTCCTGGTTTCATTTCACATGTGTTATCCTCAAAGTCTGATATCTGTTGTGAACCAGGGCCACTCATAGATGGTGAAGCACCATCTTTCCATTCAACTACATCATCTTGGTCTACCTCACTGTCAGAGGCATCATGCATTAGTTTGGTTGGTTCCTCAGTCAAGTGGATAGTTTCATACTTTGAACTATCCTCCTCCCCTTTTTGGTCTAGCTTCTCAGAATCCAAAGCATCCTCAGGAATTACCTTCAGTACATGCTCCTCTGGATTATCACTAGGAATTTTAGGCTCAACTTCAAAGACAGGGTCAAAAGGGCTGCCACTTCCATTGGATTCTTCTTCTAAATGCTCAAAACTATCTGAGAAGCTGTCATCTTCCTTCCCAAGGTTAAGTTTTTTGTCAACAGTCTTACTAGCATTGACTCTTGAGTCCTTCTCGTCATGGTTTTCAAATAGCCACTCAGCATCAAAATCCATCTCATGCTTGACTTTATTTAGTTCTTTCATGTTAAAGCCTAGCAGGACACCAGGCTTGTACTTCTCACAATCACGGACACACTTCTTCCTCTTGTTACTGAAATGGGAAGCAATGTCACTCTTCCATAGCCACAGACTGGCAGCTAACTTCTCAATTTCTCTCCTGGTGGGATAGGGCTGCTTGTTGAAGTACTTTGTGAGAAAGCTTTTCCTAGCTTCGTAAGAATCATCTTCATGACCCTTGGGGTCTAAAGCTAAAACAACAGGTTCTTCAGGTTTCTCTTCAATGCAGCTGGGGGAATCACTATCATCCTCCAGCTTTCGCTTTTTTAGCAGAGGAAACTCCACCTGCTCATAGGTGCGCTTCACAGGGGCGAGTCCTGGAGACTGATTGAGCCGAGAAGGTGCGTTCGTCTTGTCCTGGCCATTCTGGGTTTTACCAACACCTCTGCAGTGGACTAGATGAAGGGTGATGGTTGAGGCTGTCATGTTGCTAGTATACACACCAAGGCAATGGATACATTTGTAAGTTAGCTTTTTCTCAACAGGATGAACTGTCTGAATAACTTGGTGTCTTTCTCGTAAATGATGTGCAAGTGCATCTGATATGGGTCCTTTTAGGATTGAAAAGCAAAGAGGACAGAGGGTTTTCCCAACATCTTTTTTATAGGGCACTGCAGCTTGAGGTGAACTTTTAACAGGGACGTCTGCTTTTTCCTGAACTTTTGGCTGTGGCTTCGGAGGAACTGGGGCATTATTTTGGGCATGGTAAGCAACTGATTCGGCTGGGGCATCCCTCAGGTTGTATGTGGTCACTAGGAGATGGATGTTGGTGTGACTCCCTTGTTGCAACGTCAAATCAAAGCTTAAAGTAGAATCCGTTTTTGGACCCATCTCTTCATCAATGTGAACCATTCGCATGTGTGCTGCCATCTTTTCCACATCATTGAAGGTTGATCGGCAATATGGACAAGACAGACCATGAATTAACATATGGTTGAGCAGGGTATCTGTGGGCAAATAGCGATTACAGTAGAGGCATTTGCTAGTAAAATTGTGTATTTTCATAATGTAGTTAGCTACTGCTGGAACTTTCTCAGCTTTATGTTCCTTTTCAAAGTGAACACTATAGACATTCTCAGGAAAAAGCTCATTACAGATTGTACATATTTTCCACTTCTGAGTGGCACAATGGTTGCTTGGAGGAGGGCCCGTGGCTGCTGGTGGAGGTTTAGAACCAGACTGACCTAATACTCTAGATGCCTGTGACTGAGACACAGATGGAGACTTCACTTGGCCTGGTGGTATAGAGGTGTTGGCAGTCTGTAAGGAGTACCTGGCCGCTGGCGGGGGCCTCTGCTCAGCACCTAGCCCATAGGACCTCCCATTTCCACTTGGAAGTAACTGTTTCACAGACTGAGACTGCTGAGGGATGGAAACTGGAGCATTGCCCCCTAGACCCAGCCTTACCGACTGGCCAACACCATAGCTCTGGCCTACAGATTTGACTCCATAGTTGTTTTGCGGCAGGTGAACATTGGACATCATGTTAACTCCTGCTGAGTTTAAGTTAGGCTTTGGTATTGACAGTCGATTCACCATCTGCTGTGACGGCAAAGACCGGACATTTCCAGAAGCAAGGGAACTGATTCTTGGAGGGAGTCCCATGCCCTTTTTCTCTTGTGGCTTGGGTGCAATCAGCATCAAGGGTTTAGCTCGGGGTACTACAACATTTGTGTGCCCAATCATGGCCGTGACCTGATAGCCTATGCGCTCATGGTCCTCAATGACATGCTGTACCAAAGCCTCATAGGACTTGGGCATGAAAAGGCATCGCTTGCAGTGGATGTTACACTCTTCTCGAGCATTTGTGCCCAGGGGGACTGCACCATTGAGTGATTTTTCTCCTGCCTTTGCTATGTATGGTGCTGCCACGTGCTGAAAATGTTCCCTGTAGATGTGCTTCCTGACGATCTCATAAAGAGGGTCTCGGTAAGTGCACTTCTTGCAGTAATACACGGCTTGCTCTACATTGTCAGCCTGTTTAGGTTTAAGGCCATCATTTTTGTTTTTATCTTTGAAAGTGCTGAGGCTGCTACTCGGTGCGCTGGAGTTTGGAGCATGAAATATTTTAATGTGTGTTTCCAAAGTCTTTTTATCTGCATTGAAGGTACAGTAAGGGCAATTAAGGAGAATCCTATTTTCAAAGTCTTCACTATGGACATTCCGGAAATGACTCTTGTAGGCAGAGAAGAATTTTGAGGAAAATGGACAAGCACTGCAGCAAAAAGGTTTTGTCCGATAGTCCTAAAAAAAATAAATGAAACAAAACAAAACAGAAACCGAATGAGAAGGCCACCTGAGGCAGGCAGGTAGTTACAGGGTTAGGCACCCATCCCCCAGCAGTCATTCCCAAAAATTCTGCAAGGAAATGATTTTTGGAGGTTTCTCCTACTGGGAAACTAAAAGAGAAACTCAAACGAATTTTCAATCAAATATCTTTATTTTTGTCCCTATGTAAACTAGTACTCGGTGCTAAGTTCTTGCTAATCCTTTAAAAATTGGCTAGTCACATTTGCTGGCTGGTTTCAGAGAGAAGTCAAAGGCCCCACAAAAAAAGGTTTCAAAAAAAAAAAAGAAAAAGAAAAAAGAAAAAATTTATCCATAAAAATAATCAGAACCATGCAAACTCCTTACTCTGTGGACCAGTAGTCTGCTCAGGCTTCAGACATGGGAATTCATAGACCCCCATATGCCTTCATAAGCAACACAGGCATACTTTTTTCTTCACCACCATGCAACAATAAAAAAAAGAAAAAAACAAACCCCCAAAACCCTTAAAGTTTCTTCTCTAATCTAAAGCACAGCGTATTTAGCCTCCACTGCAGGTCAAAAGGTTCCAGACTGGAATGTTGTCCCCATTCTTCTACTTTTCTGACAGAGCAACTTCAAAAGGCCAGTGAGGGTTGGAGAGACAGTTCAGCCATTAAGAGCATGAGTTGCTTTCACAGAGGTGCTGGGTTTGATTCCAAGCCCCCACAAAGCAGCTCATGCCCATCCACACTACAGTCACAGTTTATCTGGTGCTCTCTTCTGACCTCTGAGGGCACCAAGCATTTACACAGCACACAAATACACATTCAAGCAAATCACACATCAAAAAATATTTTTTTTTTCTTAAAAAAAAAAAAAAAAAAAAAAGAAGCCAATGAAAACCCAGGCATGGTGTTATATGCTTTTAATCCTAGCACTCAGGAGGCAGAGGTAGGCAGATCTGAGTCTGACAACAGCCTGGTTTACAAACCAGAGTGCCAGGACAGGCTCTCTCCAGAGATACACAGAAAAAAATCTGCCTTGAAAACCCAAAGTTACCTGAAACTGTCTTATAGATAGGGCAAAGGGTTCAGAAGCCATGGTGTACTACACAGCACATTACTTGTCGAGACCAGCTTTCAGAACTATGATCTCAAGTAGGTAAATATAAACATGAAAAGCAGCCATCTTTTCTCCTGTTTCTTCTGAACTGTTGAGTTCTCTGTGTTCCCTCAAAGCTCCTGAGGTAGTGTATTGGTGTCTGCCTTTAATCCCAGTGCTGGGGAGGCAGAGATAGGAGGACTTTTCCAGTATAGCCAAGGTTAGAGAGCCCGGCCTCAAAACCAAATCTTCTCTAGGAAGGCCTTCTCTTGTAAGAATGCTGCTCAGAACTTCCTAGCATGTTAAGTAGAGTTCAAAAGTACAAAGTACAGAATTAGAAAGGGAGGGAAATACCATTCACAAAATCATCTCATTTAAAAAAATTTATTAATTTTTTACATTTCAGTCCCAGTCCTCCCTCCCACTCCCCCACACCTGCTCCTCAGGGAGGGAGGGTAAAGCCTCCCCTAGGAAGTCTAAGTCTGTCCCATCATTGTGTTGAGGCAGGACCAAGGCATTATTATCACTGTTTTTTTGGAAATAGGGTTTCTCTGTGTAACAGCTCTAGTTGTCCTGGAACTCCCTCTGTACACCAGGTCAAGCCTAGAGAATAGATGGCTGTCTCCTGAGTATTGGGATTAAAGGTGTGTGTCACTATTGCCTGGCCCTATTATCACATCTTCATTATATGGATACATGAGTATAAATAACTATACTGATTGCAAAGGTACAAAAAAACTGACCTGTCACTGGCATTCTAGGGTCACCCACCACAGCCTCCCATAAAGATTAGGTGTTATTAGTGGGGATAAAGAAGTGTAAATAGATGATTGAGTGTTAACTGGGGAGTGGTGGTGTTGCATGCCTTTATTCCAGCACTCAGGAGGCGGAGGCTGGTGGGTATCTGAATTGGAGGCCAGTCTGGTTTACAGAGTGAGTTCCAAGACAGCCAGAAGTTAGCTACATGGAAAAGCTGTTGATTATGACTTTTCTCTAGAAAGCAAGGGCGGCAACAGATTGGATGGCAGGTGGGTGGCTGTACCCATAATAGTGAAGAGTGCTCCTTAGAAATGGAGGCAGGAAGGACTGTGGAATGATCCTCATATACCACAGGCTCCCCAACTTGATTACTTCAGTTTTTTTGATATAGAAACTTATTTGCCTAGAATGGCTTCAAACTCATTATATAGAATATTTATAAAATACATAGAATGCCCTTGACCTTTTGATCCTGCTTCTACCTCTCAAGTATTGTAATTAGAGGTGTGTGCCACCACACCATGTCTGGTTTACGTTGTACTGGAGATCAAACCCAGGATTTTATGGAGGCTAGGGAATGCTCCAACTACTGAGTTGTAGCGTTAGTTCCAACTTGAAAATTCTGTTCATTCTTTCAACTTGAACTTTTACTCCAGTAACAGCCAATGTCTCAGGTTTCCTAGCACTCAGGAAAATGAGATGTGTGTACACTTTCCACATCAGGCCATTGCCATGACACAGCCGACAGCGGTCCCTATGAAAGGTTCAGTGGGAAATAAGACTTCTGGGACATCTCCTGTCAGACTTACCTGATTTTTTGTAAGTGAAGGGTCCCACAGTCCTACATCCTCCCATGTAGTGTTTTTCAAATAAAAGTCATTAGGTTCAAACTGTTTAAAATCCTAGAAAAACAGTAAGAGAAATTTACAAAAACACAGTGGTATCAAGCCCAGCCTGTCCTGACACCTACATTCTACCTTTTAACCAGTGTGGAGGGCACAGGAGGGTTAACCACTGAGAACTAATGCAGTGGTACAGGGGACCAGCAAATGCAAAAGGCACATGACCACGCTTCCAGAGAAATTGCCCCAAGTGCAGATGGGAAGGCTGCAGTCCCACAGCAGCTTCTTTAATCACAGAACTCACCAGTCACAACCCTGCGTGGAGGAGGGGCACGTGCTAATAGCCCTGGAGGAGTAAGAGTCTAGCTTGGCAGCATAAACAAACAAACAGAAGGAAGGGTGGATCTAGAAGAAAATTCAGATTTTTAAACCCAGGAAGAAAGTAAGCAACATGCCGTTCAATTTATAATCTAACGTGAAATTGTAGTGTCCCCCCTCTATGACTAAAAAGAAAGTTGGGTGAATGGTTCACAGCTGTAGGTGGAAAGTATGTGCAAACTTCAGAGTACCTATTAGCTCTAGTGGGAGGAGCAAACCCCGTACAGGATAGGAAAGACACTTGACTATTTGCATACTTATTTGGAAGGGTCTCACCACCCCCAAGTACAGATCTATGTGAATCTTAAGAGTTGTCTCCACCCTGGGAACAAACCACTAGAAGCCCACTTTAGAGAAGCTTCGGTTTCCAGGATACATCCTTGAGTGCTCTGAGTGGGATTCAGGAGAAGAGAACTGGGATCATGAATGAAATGTCCATCAATTCTACCCCTGAACTGTGTCCTTAGCACTTGTTCCAAACACTGTGCTAGGCAGTGGGATAAATGGCTAAATAAGGCCACTTTAGCTCGGCCAGTAGGAACCTAAACTCCTTGGGTGAAATTGCTTCCAATGCTTTGGCTGGAGGTATTGTCCAAATAACTGTAAGATCTGGAGCAAGATCTAGAAAAGGAGGAGACGCCTCTATCTATTCCATGGGTCTTGAAAAGCTCAGAATAAAAGCTAGGGTCCAGTCTGGAAAGGCCAAACTGCTACACAAGGGCAAGATAAGTCTTTGATGGGTCAGAAGGCTGACAAATCCTCAAATCCTAAGGAAAGAGAAGACAAACACCCGGACAACCATGCCTCAACAGTCGGGTCAATGGAACACCCAGGCCTATGAGAACTAAAATCAGGCTCTGCAGCCCCTACTGCACCCTCCCTAACTGGGAGCCTGAAATCACTGCTTCCCCAATTCCTATTTCACAGTTTGGAGACAAGAATTCCTAGAGTCCTTGAAGATTAATTCAAGGACAAAGTTCATACACAATTTTAAAGCACCTCACGCATTGTCCGTGTATATTCTCCATGTTGCAACTGTGTTTTTGCCTCAGGATGCAAAGATGAACACACTTTCAGGAAAAGGGAGTAAGCACTACTAAATGAGAAGGTTTTGGTGAAGCTAAAGGTGCAGTTAAAATTCACTGTCACACCTAACAGTGAACCATCTTGCCCATGGACACAGTAACGGATCAGAAGCTGAGTCACATTAAAATTTAAAAATGGCATGCTACTTACTTCTATATGTTCTTTACAGTATTCCAACCCAATGTCACTAAGTATTTTTTTCACAGTTTTCCGGGCTTTTCTTAAACTGCCAAGATTGTTGACAGGAAGTTGGAACATAGTTTCTATTGGAAAAAAAAATTTAAGTCAAAGTCAAAACATGAACAACTTGTCAAAGTTACTAATTCCACTGACAGGATCCCAAACCCTGGCTCCTACAGGTGAAAAGATGGAACACTTAAAGCAGGCAGGCAAAGGTGAGTGCTTGTTGGCCTTCCCTATTTTGTTAGAGGACATTTTTATACCGTGAGTCTAGGCACATCAGTACTACCAGGCTTAAAAACCCTTTAAGTGATGAATTTGAAGTTGGAGAACGGAACAGTGTCAATTGTGAGGTTGGACCCTACACACCTAGAAGAGCATTTATAACTTCGAAGTACCACCCAGCTTTGAGCACTGAGGGAAGAGTTTGCTATTTGAAATGTCATGGCAACAATATTGTCACAGAAGCAACGTGACATTCAATGACTGTTTCTGTCTCCTCAAACTTAAGTCCCAAGTGGTGTGTGACCTTCTCCTTAGGCAGCAACACATCCGGGCAAAGAGCTCACGCAGGCCACAGAATAGATGCTTAGGTGGGGAAAGTCATGCTTTTGGCCTCAGAACACATGGCAACTGCTGTAGGCTTTCTGGGATCTTTAAAAAAACAAAAATGCCTGTTGAGTGTGAGCATGTTAAAGGAATAAAAAAGCTGCTTGACTATCCCAAATACATCAAAGACAGAAGCAGAAAGAAATGCAGATCCATTTTCCAAATTTCTTAAAAACAAAAGTACTTTTGTTTATTTAAGAAAACTGTTTTAGTACAATTTGAGGTAAGATTTTTGTTAAGGCTCCGAATGTGACCTTAATTGTTTTAATAATCTAAATCCAACATAATTTCACGGAATATAGTAGCGCTAAGACCAAAGCTAGCAAAAAACTAACTCCAAAGCACCATCGATTAAAGTTAGTTTCTCACACTAACAGTAAACTTTTATTGGCTGCAAGCCTGAATCTGGGGATGTTCCTGCAAGTTAGAAGTCCCAGAACACCCTATTAAGAAGTATTAAAGTTTAGCTGGGTCTCCTGATGTTAAAACATTCACTAAAAACCAGCATTCTCCATCCTTATCATTCTCCAGGTAAACTCCCATGAGCTGAAGACCAGGGCCTACAGTGAGTGGTTCCTTCCTCAGAAAGGACACCGGTTACCATTTATTTCTCCTTCACATTTCTAAGCCTCATACCAAGCCAAGCAACAACGTTTCAATAAAATACTAGTCCATGTTTGAATTACTACAGATGATGCAAAAAAGGACTCAAAAGGACTCAGAGGTTTTTTTCACAGGCCGCAACCTGTTAAGTACCTAAGGGTCAGGCTGGGCTAGGTGGTAACACATCTGTAATTCCAGCCCTCAGATGGATGAGGCAGGAGGATCCTGTGGTAGAGACCACCTACACCCTAAATGAAGCAAAGGCCTGCATAGTGCCACCTTGACAAAAAAGTTTAAATCAGTAGTTGGTTCCAGAATTCATTAATGTCACCCATCTGATTTTTTGCTTAAAAATTTGTTAAGGACCCCTAGCCTCAACCCTATTGAACTAGAAACCTCAACAAGGAGATATTTTGAAAATACAGAAAAAACAAGCCCCCCCCCAAACCCTGCAGTGCCGAGGGACAGGGTGGTGGTATTCTCCTGACCCATCCTTTGGTTACCACCCTTTGTTCAGCCTTTCAGTGTTAAGCTGGTAGTGTCTAACAGGTCTTGCCAAGGAGAACCTTTTAGCACACAGCACAAAAAGGGCAAATTGTCCAACTTGATGGGCACTGTGCATCAATCACTGCACACCTAAACTTTGCAGGTCACGGTGCTGGGAGGACACAGCAGGCCTCAGGCAGCAAGCCTTACATAAAGCCTTACTGTCCAGCCTCAGCTGGAACTACTGCTGCTACAGCATGATATGCCATCAGTCAGGACTCAGGTGAGAAACATGTTTCATTCTGCAGTACACAAGCTGCCCGTGTGCTCAGAACATGGCTGTCTTGTGTGTTGGATAGCAGAGGAGTGCCGGAGGCAGCATACTCCTCACTGTACCCACATCCCTTTCTAGACACACAAGCAATGTGCTTAAGCTTTGCTGCCACTAAAAGTCTTGGCAGAATCAATAAGCAGCGGGACACAGATACTATATAAGATCAACTGCTAAATCCTAAAATAATTTTGGGGGTAGGCCAGTTAGTTAGTTTAGTTGGTCAGAAAATGTTGCTAATAAAGTACTTTTGGGAATGCTCAAGGCAGGTGTCTTAGTCACAGACATGTACTAACCAATAGAGTGGCACTGTACAGGCTAGGCCGACCTTCAGCTCACAGACCCTACCCCTGCTTCCTGGGCACAGGACTAAAGGCATGTGCTACCACTTCTAGCTCACAATTAACTTTTGAGAATGATGTAATGAACTCATGTTGAATGAATGAGTCATACCCCTTTCTCAATGTCACCCACACTTAAAGAGGAGAGCAGGAGCATCACAGTGTAACTCAGGCCAAACTCCTACTTTTGTGTTTTATTAGAAAGCAAGAGTCTAATGGTTGCAAAGAAAACCTGAGATTCATCTTTGCCCCAAGGCTATAGCTCAATTAAAACCATGTAAACAATATAGTATGACCGGTCCCCTCTGACCCCCAGATACCAAAAGCAATTACTCCAGGTACCAAGAAGGTAAATAGAAAACAGCCCAGCTGTAGTCCAACCCTGTACAGGGACAAAGACCAGTATCAGTAATAGAACCTGAGTAGAACCTATGAATGGAGAGATGAATCACACTACTATCTCAAGCTGGATTTATTCAGAGGCTGAGTAGATTCTTAGAAAGATGGAGAAGGACCCAACAATAACAGTGACAGTTTAGATCTAACAACAGTGGAACCAGAAGCACCAGTGGGGTTAATCTAAGTCAGTGTCCCTACAGAGCTACCAAGTCAGGATGGGCACCAATAACCCTTAGATTTTAGAACTACAGATGATCAAACAACAAAAATGAAACAACAGAACACAGGCAAGGGCTGGCAACTCTACAGTAAAACACTGCCTAATGTTCAGGAAGCCATGGGTTTGATTCCCTGCATTACAAACACTCTCACACACAGACCCCCACCATGTAAAACAGAGAGGAAGAAACCTTCACAGCCAACCGGAAACATTTTGTCTGAGCACAGCAAGAAAAACCCTCAAATCCGTGTGCCTAGGTTACATTGAAGCCACCCAGAGGATGCAGCAGTGTCCTTAAAGTCATCTTGTTTCAATATGCACTTAAAAAAATTATGTATTTATGTATATGGGTGTTTTATTTGCACGTACATTTGCACACCAGAAGAGGGCACTGGATCCCAAGAGACTACAGTTACAGATGGTGTGAGCCACTGTGTGGGTGCTGGGAATTGAACCCAGGTCCTCTGAAGAACAGTCAGTGCTCTTAACCACTGAGCCATTTCTCCAGCTCCCATATCATTTCTTTAAGTCAATCACTGATCCTATGTTTAAATTAAAGTACCTGTAAAGCTTATATATTGTAGTTATCTTGTACAGGTTTTCTTCATATCCCTGGCTGTCTTTGAACTCAAGACCCATCTGCCCCTGCCTCTCCAGTGCTAGATAAAATGCATGTACTTTTTTTTTTTTTTTTTTTTTCAAATAAACCCTACAAAGCCTTGCCGGAACCTTCCATTCAGCAAGCCACCCTATCAAAAACGTTCCTTTCAGCCTGGAAGTGATCACCTACATACTACTGCATCAGGAAGCAGCTCACCTTTTCTCCTGTCAGCACACAGAGAACCCTTCAGGAGTTCCCACAGAGGGATGCTCTCACAGCTCCCCCTTTCCTCTATCTCAACTAGCACAGTGGCTGATTCTGGATACCCAGGGGCTGTAGAGATGGCTCAGAGGTTAAGAGCACTGCTGCTTTTCAAGAGGACCCAGGTGGGACTCCCTGTATCCACAACGCAGTTCACAACTGTCTGTAACCAGGTTCTAGGGGATCTGATGTCCTCTTTGGGTTCCTGAGGGCACCAGGCACAACACAGTGCAGATGTGCAGGCAAAACACCTACAAACACAAATTAAAAATAAAACTTAAGACAAATCTAGGTCTAGGTCTAGCCAGCATGGTGAATTGAGTTCAATCACTGGGACCCACGTGAAGAAAAAGACAGAAGTGACTCCTGTAGTCAATTCTCCAACCTCCACACATGTACCACAGCACCCTCAATAAAAATACAAAGGGTTTAAACAAATGATGACACAAATGTACTGTTTTCAGAACCACTGTTAGACACCAAACTTCCAAATTAAAGACATTTCCCCTTCTCCTTCTCCCAACTAACTGATCAATTCTTTTTGCCATCCCTTTGTCATCTCCCTCAGTGATCTTCAAGTCATTCTTCAGGGGATAGTCTACAGTTTGTCAATCTCCCTGGTTGTCCCTGTTTGAACTGGTTACTCTGAATGTGATAAATGCACAAGACAGAAAGACAACACTAATTCTAGTCATTATTTTTAAATTAATGCTCCTCAAATAGTTGTGTTTGGTGAAAGGCCCTTCACACATCTATGGGTAGCTAGAAGAGAGAAAACTCCATACCCGGGGCGCTGTGCACACCTGGCAGAGCATCACTGCCACAGGGGAAACAGTCCTAACCCAAGGAGCCAGTCAAGCCTGTGGTGCACACAATCTGCAAGTACCTAAGGTCAGCCAGATGACTGCATGACATCCAAAAGAGAACATGGACAGAGCTGAGGACAAGGTGTGATCTTACATCAGCTAGGAGGCCAATAGCCACTAAGGAACCACTCAGAAGGTTTCATTAAAAACAAAACAAAAGTTAAACTTGTGTACATAGGGCACGTCAGAGAACAACTTTTTTTCTCTTCTTGTTTTTTTCAAGACACTCTGTGGCTTTGTAAGCTGTCCTAGAACTAGCTCTTGTAGACCAGGCTAGCCTCTAACTCAGAGATCCACCTGCCTCTGCCTCCCAAGTACTGGAATCAAAGGCGTGCGCCACCATAGCCCAACCAGAGAACAAATTTTAAGAGTTAGGGAGAGTTAGTTCTCCCTAGGTAACAAAGAGGACCCAAAGATTTGCCTAGGAAGGGGAAAAAGACAAGATATCCAAGGTAAATTGGGAGTGTGTGTGTGTGTAGAAATATATAGCTTCCTAAAAACAAGGGGGGGGGGAGGGTTAAAAAAAAAAAAAAAAAGAATTCTCTACCATGTGGACCCCAGGAATGAGCCATCATGAGAACACTGAAGAATCCTTCTATTCAATTCATAATGCTATTGTTTTACAAGCAGAAAATGGTATTCCTCACTGTTCTTCAGTGCTGGCCGAAACCCACGATGGGCAAGAACTCTACCACTGTAAGCATTATGCCTGTTCCCTCAAGCACACCACAGCCTTTCAAACGTCTTCCACCATTGTTAACCTTTTTGGAGGAAATACATTTTCATGTAGCCAGGCAAGGCTGATGCTGTAGCAGAGTAGACCTTGCACTTCCCGAGCCTCCTATCTCTGCTTCTCAAGTCCTGGGATAACAAATGTGTACATTGTACTCATGGTCTTGTTCTTCTGAAAGCTACTTGGGGAAGACAAAGTCTTTGATACTGTTTTTGTCCAATTTTAGCAGGATGTTAGGCTGTTCTTAACAACCACCAGGCTCCTTTGCTCAAACAAAGCACTATATATGCCCCTAGCTCCGATGACTTCTGAAACAAGTTAGGCAAATCAAGCCAGTCATAAAAGGCCACAGGTATCTGACCTTGTTTCTACGAAGTATGTAGAAGAAGTGACTCTTCAAGTGGAGACCAGGGTGCCTGAGAGAGGTGGGACAATAGGAGGGGACTGCTGATAGGCACCATGCTACTTTTTGAAGGAGGAAGGTGTTCTGCCTACTGTTCCAGTAGGTGTCATTCCAACTACTCTAAAACGACTCAACTGTATGCTATAGCTGGGAAAGCTGTTACCAAACTAACAAAACCACAAAATATAAGGTAAAATTCTTAAATCACTCAAAGGCATGAAAATGCAATATAGTATCCTCCAGATTTTTATGCACATAATTAGATTTTCTTTTTTGTGTTGTTAGAAGACTAAACCCAGGTTATTGTGAAGACTAAGTGTTACACCAGAGTTACATCCTAGTAATGTTTTCCCTTTTATAAGCTAGCAGGGGGAACATCCTAAAATTCCAGCCTTTGGAAAAAGCAAAGGCAAGAGCATCAGTTGTACAAGGTCATCCTGAATTATATCAGACCTGGTCTCAAACATAAGAACAATATAGGTTCAGAGATGGGTCAGCAGTTAAATAAGCACACTTGCTGCTCCCTGGCCATTATTGCATGCATGTGGTGCACATATAATGTTGTGCACATTACAAAAACAAAACAGGGTTGGAGAGATAACTCAGCAGTTGAGTAGAGTGCTGGCTGTTCTTCCATAAGTCCTGACTTCTATTTCCAGTAACCACAGGCTGGCTCACAACCATGTATAATGGGATCTTCTGTCATGCAGGCATGCATGTAAATACAGCACTCATAAAGAGTAGAAACGAAACAATTCAAGGCCGACAACAACAACATATGTATGCATAGCCCTGACTGGCCTCCTATGTACAGAGATCCACCTTCCTTTGCTTACTGAGTGCTGGGATTAGAAGCCTGTGTAACACTGTAAGCTTGAAGTAGAATTTTTTTTTTTTTAAAGACAGGGTTTTCCTGTGTATTCAACCTGTAGACCAGGGAGCTAATTTTAAATAGCAGCCGGTGTTCAAAACCAGGAAATTTATCACCAATGGCTCTTAGTCAAAATGGTGATTACTGTACATCTGTTAAGATAGATTTTTTGAACTAGGATGAGTCTCTAGAGCAAGTTCCTAGATGCAGTTTAGAAGGACGATCTTGGCACATTGACAGAGCATTCTAGACACTGTCAGTGAGTTACTTCGTGGTAACATAGCAAATGGAACCTGTCTGGGTGGCCTCAAAACTTTTAAGTACTTTAAAAAAAAAAACAAAACAAAACAACAACAAAAAACCAAACAAACCCCTCTCCCCCAAATACCAGACAGCTTTCTTGGCAAATTGGCTCCACTTCTAGAACCCAAGAGCGGTACAGTATATTACTAACAATGAAGGTCTTAATGCACTCTGCCTCAGATGACAGATTACAAGTTCAACCGTGCTTTCATTTGGCAAAATTCAGCATGTGAATTTGCACAGACCCGACCTTCAGAAAAATCCCATGTGTTTAATTTAAATTTCCCTTTGCATTTTTTTTCTAGTAGTTTCAAGAGAAGGGACATCTTAGGGAAAATGAAATGGGAGCATTCTCAAAGGGAAGATAATTTGACAACTGCTGCATAGCACTTTAGGATACCAAGAAACTACCCAAAGATAAAGTTACCTAAAGATAAGCAGCCTGCTCCTCACATCACCAACTATCAAAATTACAACAACACTGTTTTGCAGCTTTCATTTTAAATGATCATGAGTGATCCCAAACATTCAGATTGTTATTGCTACTTCATAGCTGTAAGTTTGCTACTGTTATGAAGTAATATAAACATCTGATATGTGACTCCCGTGGGGTTGGAACCCACAGGTTGAGAACTGCTAGCTGCCTTAAGCTGTAAGACACCATCTCCTTAATTCAAGACGAACACACCCATTAAAAAGGACATCTTTGGCATCCGGGCCATCTATATCAGTGGCTGCTACAGAGCAGGAGCTCAAGAAACAGATCGAATGAACAAGGCTCTGCCTACTAAGGCTCACAGACAAGATACCCACAGCAAAAGGGGGTGGGGGTGGGGCATGCCAGAAACATCTTCAGAAGTAGTAGCTGATGGGGCCTAGCTCTAAGCAAGTGAGCATGGCCATGGTGCCTGAGGCAGGGAAGCCAAGTCCTTGTAATTCCTGCATGGAATTTCAATGGCCACCTTATAAAGTTGATAATAAAATAATAAAATAGGGGGCTTGAATGTGAAGCTACAAGTCTAGAGCCCTGTTTATTTACAGGTATAGAAAGACAAGTCACATATACCAACACACTAACAAATCCAAGAAAGGACTACCACACTAAAGTTATATTCCTGACACCTGAGAAGTGGCATTTTAAAGGCACGTTAGTAGTTTTAGTCTGGTTGTCTGTTTGATAGCAGAATTAGCTAATTTGAGAACCACTCAAGGTATTGTTAAGACCATTCTAAACTCACACTTGTCTGAAAGGTCTGTGAAGCCACAAGTGCCTTAAGTGTGAGTTAAAGGGAGTGAGGGTGCAGCAAAGGAAGGGAACAGAACTGTTTCAAGTGTGCAACTTATAGCCAAAAATAATAATAATAAAAAAAAAAAAACACTTTTTTTTTTTTTTTTTTGGAGATAGACTATGTATCTGGTTGGCTTAGAAGTTGCTCTGTAGGCCAGACTGGCCCCCAAATCTGCTGAGATTAAAGGCACACTTGTCTTGAGTCAAAACCTTTGTCTTTCAATAAGACAGCCGTGTTCACAGACCAAAACATACCTGGTTTGATATATAGACTTCAATGTCAAACTTCTTGAGAGGTAGGGTTGTCAGTAAAGCTGCTATTTGCTAGAAAAGATGGTAAAATGCAGTGAGTGACTGATGATCTACCAAGGAGCTAAACAAAGCTGTGCTGAATCCCTTGCTCTGCCATATACTAGCTCTGTGATGCTAAAAATGTTACTTAGCCTCTAGAAGCCTATTTCCTAATGTGGCATGACAGGGCTGGAGAGATAGCTAACTCTATCAGGACTCAGGTTTGGTTCCCAGCACTTATGGGATCAGATGTGCTTTTCTGGACTCTATAGGTATCCAGACATGTGGCATATACTCACATAGACATATACACAAATACATTAAAATAAATCTAAACCTTTGTCCAGGTGTGGTGGTGCACACCTTCAGTTCATCAGTTGGGAAAGAGGCAAGTGGATCTCTAGGAGTTTGAGACCAGCTAGGACTACACAGTGAGACTCTGTATCAAAAGAAAAACACACATGATCCCACTGTTCAAGTGTCAGGATTAAGCCAGGCCAATGCCATAGGAACTCTCATTATTTCCTGAAACCAAATCAGATACTTTGCAAATTCTAATAACCTTGTAGAAAGTTTAGGCTATCTTATTCCTGAGAATCAGCTGTGGTAGCTAACCAGAGTTAACATCTCTTTCCATATACAATATAATATACATATGTACTCACAGACGCCCTAGTATTTTTGGGCAATAATTTAGGTATACTTAGCCAAACCATTCAAGTTAGCACATTCTAGTCTTTACATTCAGTGGTACTTAAATATTTATCTAATGGTACTTGAAGACTGATATTCTTGCTGGGCAGTGGTGGGCACATGCCTTTAACACCAGCACTTGGGAGGCAGATGCAGCAGATCTCTGTGAGTTTAAGGCCAGCCTAGGCTACACATGGAGTTCCAGGACATCTATGGTTGTTACAAAGAAAACCCTGTCTCAAAAAACAAAACAAAACCTTTTCCCATCCCCATCTCCAAGGAACAAGGTGAAAGCTGAGAAACTAGAAGTCTGTCCTTAGACCCTCATCAATTTAAGAGCTATTTTATTAAAAAAGATGTCTCAGTAATACCATCTTTGAAAAGAAAATAGGGATGAGGACACATGTAAGAGCTGCATCTAGACTTAGTGTATGGTAGGGAAGGCACCCAATCCATCTCATTGTAAATATGATTGTACAAGGCAGGGACACATCAAGAGTGGTCAGCTGCTTGTGAAGAGCTCCACAGGCTTAGAGGCACTTCCTTGTCAGTATAGTATAGTGGACAACCTGGTTTAAGAGGAACCTGAAAAAAAAAAAAGCAGTTCGAATACTCAGTCGGCCCATGCACAGCAAACGTTCATTTATAATCATGAAAGCAAAGCATCTTCGTATTATCTATCTCAATGCTGTGTGACTAAGTTGTTTTAATACTCCAATTTGTCTATCAAAACCACTCAGGAATAACTTTCCACAGCAATGAGAAATTATTTTCTGCACCACTCTTAAATAACACAATAGTTTACCAAGTGGTTTTTCTAAATCACCCCTCACAGTCAAGTTTAACAAAAGCAAGCAAGTTTTCAAGACAGGATTTTGTGTATCTCAGGCTGGCCTTTAACTTCCCATGTAGCAGAGGAAGACCAATAACTTCCTATCCTCCTGCCCCTACTTCCTGGGCACTGAAAGTACTACCACACAGGCATTCAGGAGTGCTAGGGATTCACCCCCTCGCTGGCTCAACCAGAGGCATTTCATTTGGCTTTTGTGCCCACTGTTTTTTAATGATTTGGGGCACTTCCCTTGCAACGAAACATAGCTCACCTTTCACAGGAGTTAAGAACTCTACTAACTCAGAATTCACAACTGCAATTTAAAATTTAAGTAGAAGCTGCCATAGCACCACATGTAAGTTCTTCCTGGTATATTGTTTCAAAAGAGACCAATCACAAAGCTCTCTGGTCACCAGCTCCCACTAGAGAGAACATTACAGACTCCCACAGGAAGCTCGGCAGAGTTGGGAAAGAGAACAAAAGCTACGATGCTCAGCGAGGGAGAACAGGAACTAGACAACTTAAAGCTCTGGGAGAAGCAATAGGACCTGTTCGAGTTCTCTTTTCAGACCCTGGACAGGTAACTCTAGAAGAACTACTGAAACTAGCACAAGCCACCCATACTCTCACTGGGCTCTGACCAGCTTCTTCAGAACCCATGTAGGACCACGGGTGTAAGCAGACAGCAGTGAACAGCTCACAGAAGCATCCAGTGTCCCAAGTACTGGCTGGAAAGATGGCTCAGCAGTTAACAAGCACTACTGGCTTGTTCAGGGCCCAAGTAGAATTCACAACCACCTATAACTCCAGTTTCAAGGGATCCAACAGCTTCTTAACCTCCACACGTATCAGGCACACACATGTTTCAGACACTTATAGGCAAAACATTCACACACATAAAATAAAACAAAAAAATCTAGCAAATAAATAATCCCAGAATCCCAAGCACAGGCCTGGACACCTGACAGCCTGTGGCTCACCATACTACTGTACACAGTGGTGCCTTGATTCTTTATTTAAAAAACAAAGATACCACCGAAAGAATGATTTTTAAAACACTAGAAAGCCACACTGACAAAACATTAGCATTTTACTCTCTTTTGGACCCATTTTTAATTGTGTATTCATGTTGGGGTGAGGGCATGTGCCTGTGGAGGTCAGGCAGCCAGAAGAAGGTATTGTTGGATACTCTGGAGCTGGAGTTATAGGCGGTCTTGATTCACATGACATGGGTGCTGGGAACTCTGGTTCTCTACAGGACATACTTATAACCACGGAACCACCTCTCCAGCCCTCTTTTTACTTGGAAATCAAGCAATGGGTTCCTATTCTTACCAAAGGCTACCAGCCAAGTCACATGAGACACAGAACTTCCTACCGGGAGTCAATTACAAATCTATACCCTAGCCAAAGGATAAAGTATGAAGATGTGTAGGGCTCAACCTTCCTTCAGAAGCTATATGCAAAGTCTTATGCACTCCTCCTATCTCCCAAACACATTTCTGGAACATTGCTGATCCTCTTCTGGAGTTCCATGATTGTTCTACCGACTATTTTAGAAGGGAAAGGAGATGAAGGAACCTGACTGGTACAGTACTCATTTTGCACTTTTCACTGACTGTGGCTGGCATTCTGTCAAAGACTACCCCCTCACACCCCACACATCCTCTGCACAATAGAGCTGATGCAGCCACCCCTAATTTTAGGAAGCAGGCTAATATGTTAGACTCTTTCTTTACAGCAGGACAGAATAGCCTCACTAAATTGGAAGATAGAAAGGCAGGTAGGTCATGAAAAGGGTAGGTAGGAGGAGCAATAAGATGTGCAAAAACAAAGTAACAAAAACCAACCCAACCCTCTATCTGAACAACAGGATAAGCACAAAAAAAAAAAAAAAAAAAAAAAAAAAAAAAAGCCCATGCCACAAGGCCTGAACAAGGCCTGAGCAAGACACGGCTGGCTACTTAGATGGGGTTCCCACAATCAAGATAGAAAACACCAATTTTCTAACAAGTCAATAAATAATCCTCCTGAAGTATCCATTTGGTTAGTTAGCACTAGCTTATACTAGCTTCATAAACCACATTTGCAAATTGACAACATGGAAAATGCTACAAACTTTAACAAGGGGCAGAGCGACATCACAAGTCCCAGGGAAAAGCTTTCCAAGTTCACGTAATAGCAACAAAATGTCAAGTTCTTTCAGTCTCACTAAAATTACCAGCATTAGGGAGCTGCCTTCCCCATACATGTCTTCTGGGCAGGCCAATGAAAACTGAACTCTTATTGAAAAGTATATTTACTTTTCAAAAAGTACAAGAGGATTTTATGACACTTATAAAAAAAATTAAACTTTCAGTTTTTCTTTAATGTTAAGAATTACCATAAACAAACACACATCAAAAAGATAGCACTTAAACCAGCCAGTATAATTCTGAGTATTTTTGTTTTCTAAAGACTGAATACCCTTTTAACAGACTTGCTGCAAGGAATAACAATTTTTTTTTTTTGTGGTATACTGTGTATATTTGTACTTTTAGCAATTAAGCTTATTGGTCAATTATTTTTAAAACAAAACCCATTCAACACTGTCAAGTTAAAATGCTATTCAGAATTTTTTTCTGATTCTAGTTTAAGAAAAAGAAATCTAAGCAAAAAAAAAAAAAAAAAAATCAGTCCATGTAGGTGTTTATAAAGCCAACCAACAACTTTAACAACCCTATTGACTGTATTTACTATGTAAGGTCTTGAGAACCAAGAGTTAAGATCTGTATTATTTTTAATGTCTAGTAGAATCTATAACAGTAGTTGGGGGGGGGGACTTTCAACAAATCAAAGTAAGAAAGATAAACAGAATACTCATACTTCCCTACTCTGGTTAACTGTGACTGTTCAAAGGATCTTTAGTTCGTAGACTACAAATCTCAGCTTTCACTGGGCTAGAGATGGCTAAGCTGTTAAGTGTACCCCTGCTCCTGCAGAGGACCAAGTTCCGTTCCCAGCACCCACATGGCAGCTCACAACCATCAGTAACTCAATTCCAGGAGATCTGCTGCTCTCTCCATGGGCATTGCATGACACAATGCACACCCACACATGTACACAAAATACCCACACACACACTAAGTTTTTTTTTTTTTTTTGCTTTCAAAGACAACTGTGCCTATCATCCCCCCTTTTGTGTGTCTAACCCAGTTAACTGTTCAAACTGAAGAGTGCACACATTCTCACAGCTCACAAGGTTCCCTGAAGGAAAAATGACAAGGACACTAGCTAACACTGTATTTCACTTATTAGAATGAACAAAATCACACTTGCAAACCTCAAACATATACTCAAACTTTATTATTTCTTTTAGGAATTAGATAACGGAGCTAAAGTGACGGCTCAGATAGTTAAGAGAACTGGTCCTTTCTCTAAAGGACCCAGGCTCACTTCCCAGCACCCACAGGCAGCTCACAACTGTCTGTAACTCCAGCAGCAGGGGATCTGGCATCCCAACAGACATAAAGGCAAAACCCAAATATATATAAAAAATAATCTTAAAAAAAAAAAATCAAACAGGATATTATAGAACAAAACTACAAGTCTAACAAATACTAATACATCACTTCAAGATCACTAACAATTCTATTTTTTTTTTTAAAATATTGGATTCTGTAAATACTAAAGATATATAAACACATAAAATGTGAATCCAATGCAGTCTCTTAGAGCAATACTGGCAACCAAGGTACCTCCTTTTCACACACCAAAAAAATTACCTGCTAGCAACTATCTAACAAAGAAAAAAAAAGTCATCTTCAAGCACTAAATGGTTAACTATGTGTCATATACATCCATTTGGCATCCCATAAATTTATCTCGGCATGTGTACGTAAAACATTTGTTTAATAGTAGGATAAAGTATCCACAGGTATCAACACCCATTGTCAATCTTCCCAAGCAAGAACAAGTGCATGGCAAGGCACTTTCCGATCCAATCCAGGGACTCCTACCAGGATAGTCTTGATCTCTATCAATGATCCATTCCTCCCAGTCCCCTTCAACCAAGTAATTAAGGCTTTTTAGAAGCTTAGCAAGTCTTGAGTTTGACTATTTAAAACTGTATGCCCAATAGTGCAGATTCCAAGTGATTATAACACCAACAACTTTAAGACTTTCTCTTAGAGTCACAACTCTAACTGGTTCCTTGAGGAATGTGGCTAAGTTGAATCTGGCTTCCCTGATGCTGCAGCACCCACCCTCCAAAATGATATACCCACCGGTGTAAATTGACAATGTAGTCCAAAGAGCAAGGCAGGGAACGGAGTCCAGATCCTCAAAATGGCAGTACAGGGAATAACCACTAGGCCACCTATCAGCTCAGTACAAAAAGTGCAACCCTGTGCATCACGGTGCAAAAGCTGGGGCCTAGGTTTCGTACTGTGCATCTCACACCTACGGAAATAACAACAGGAGTAAAATCTACAGACGTCCATACACTCTTAAGAAAGTGGGTGTACACCAAGACTGGTGTCAACACTCGCAAAGGCAGTTGGCTACTGACATACTGAAGGAAGACTGAAGTTGAAAGGCAACAAAAATTTGCAATCCACTCTATTAAGTTTGACAATGAAGAACTCACTAAGGATCTGATGTTTACCAACAAAGCCTTGCAAATCATGACACCCATCTCTCATGGCTATGAAAAATCATCACCCCACATAAACCTCTGAAGAATGATTTTTCACTCTCAAAAGAACTATAGAGACTTGGACTGACCCAAGCCCATTACTTTCAGGTTTTAGACAACCCCCTTTACCATCTGGCCTAGGAAAGAGATGTTCACATACCCAAACCTGAAGGTGAAAGGATTCTTGGGAAAGTGAACCTATGACCTAAGGATGTGCATGAAGTTGACTGATCAGCAACCAAAGTCTGAGGGTGAACAGTTTGGAACAAGTGTAAACTTTCCAAACGTTGAGGAGGCTTTCTTAAAATCTCTCTGTAGGCTCACTTAATCCTTCGCCATGTTGCTGTCAGCTCAACTAAGTGCAAGTCTTGCTGGGCCCATTTTTGACTGGTCTGTAGAAGGCGCTGTTAAGCACATCCTGTTCTAGTTCTGGGGCCCTTCCCCCCCCTCTGCAGCCTTACCCAGTGCAGAGAATGCGCCCCCTACTGACTCCAACACTCATTGCCTTTAACCGACTTGGCTGCGGTGCACTTTGGGTGGGGGCTGGTATTTTCTTCATGGCCATAAACCAGAAGCAACAATGCAGACTTATAAAGAAACTGCACAAAGCTATCCAAGAGACACCTCCGCCCCCCAACATTCTGAAGGTCCAAGACACGGGCACAAGAAGCATCAGGGATGGGAACTGGGCGTTTGGGGTTGGACAGCATTAAAATGGCCAACACAGGAAAGAGTTTGGTTCTTTTCCCCTCCTAAGCCTTTGTCTGTGAAATGGGGTTATGACAAGAACTGTCCAGAGGAACTGGTGACTGAAGAACACTAAGAAGACACTTGGGGTGTGTGGCAGGGAGCGAGGCTTAAAATGGGAGTTAGACTTCAGAGCCTGATCTTGGACACAAGAGGAAAAGAAGCAATCGCGCCTTTTCTACCAGACAGGCATCCAGGTGGTGGGGTGGGGTGGGTGGGGTGAAGGACGAGGACAGGAAGAAAGAAGAGGTGAATAAGAGGGTGCTCAGAGAACTACTCCCCATTCATTGCATTCGACAAAAATCTTTTCGCGGCTTTCTGGCTTTCCATTTTCTGACTGCAAAGTTGAGGATCAGAAAGCTGCCAGGAGGTAGGTGCTGAGCAGTCAGCCGAGGCAGGGCTGGCGAAGGGCTGCGGGTGTCAGGACGGGAGGGAAGCTGGCATGTTGTTGGGGCGGCAAAGACTTTCCCTCCGTGCCATGCACTCCCCGCCCCCCAGGTCCTTCCTTCCCCTCCCCCCAAGCCTGGGGTGGGCAGACCTGGCAGAAGGCTGGTTCCGGGGGCCGGGGGCGTGCGTGTGTGTGTGTGGCAGGGGCAGGAGGGGACGGGTTTGGGGGACGAGAGAGCGGGGCACTGCTGGGGGCGGGGTGGGTGCGGGCAGATGCCAGCAGCCGCCACAGCCCTGGTGGCCGGCCGGCGGCCTGCGGGGCGGAGGGCCGGGCTGCAGGAGCGCAGAGGCCGGTGCAGAGCAGTGCGTGCGCGCGGAGCACAATGACCGCGCCCGCGCCGGGACGGGGGCCGGCGGGGCGGGCGGGCGGGCGGGCAGGGCCGCGGGCTTACCTTGGCTCGGCCTCGAGGCGTGCGCGGGGCCGGCGTGCTGCGAGGCCCGGCGGCGAGCGGGCGGCGGCACGGCGATGGCGGCGAGGACGCGCCCGGGGCCTCGTCGCGCTCGGGCTCCGGCTCGAGCCGCGGCCGCGGCTGCTGCCGGGGGGCGCGGCGGGCGCAGCAGAGCGGCGGGCGGCGGCGCGGGCGGTGCAGACAAAGGAGGGGCGGAGGGCGGCGAAGGGCGTGGGGCCGCGGCTTCACCGTCGCGGGCGGCGGGCGGCGGGCGGGCGGCCACAGCCGCGCGGCTCCTCGGCGGCGGGGACCGGGAGAGGGAGCTGTGTCTGAGGAGGCGCCGAGTCCCCCCGAGCGCGGCGCGCAGGGGGAGGGGGCCAAGATGGCGGCGGCCGGGGGGCGGGCGCTCAGCTCATGGGTCCCGGCGGCGGCGGCGGCGGCTACACCGGGCCGGCGGCGGCGGCGGCGGGCGGGGGAGGGGGCTGGTCCCGCGTCTCCCCTCAGCAGACAATACAGGCGCCTCAGAGCGAGTCCCCGAACCTGCCCTAGCCAAAATGGCGGCCGAGAAAGAGCGGAAGTGACGTAAGCGCCTCATTAGCATAAGAGGACTCATTGTCCAGCTAGACGCGGGGGGCGGGGGCAGGGCCCCGCGCGGGGACCCTCCAGGGACTGCTCTCCCGCCTCTGCCGCGGGGACCCTCACTGCGCTCGGGGGAAGGTGACTTCAGCGCCCCAGCCTGGCCTGGGGAGATTATATAATCCCCACCGAGGGGGAGCTCTCGCGAGAACTCGCAGGATTTGCAACTGACCCACTAGGAGGCGCCGTGGGTAATGGCCGCAGTGCGCTCCTGTGCCTTCCTCTGGCCGCAGCGCCGCCGGCGGAGGCGCAAGCAGCGGGCCGCAGCACGCTCCGACAATCAGTCAGGTGGCTGTGCTGGGGATCCCTGCGCGGGCCCATCTGGGCCTGCACTACATCTGCAGGGAGGGTGCGCGGGCAGCCCCGAAGCTCCACGTGCTCCCAGAGCGTGCTCTCACAGGCGCAGGAGCGAGGCAGGGCTGAGCCCGATGCCTTCAGCCTGAAGGAGGTGTGATGCCCTCGTGCTTCCCAGTCTCTGGAGACGACACAGCTCGGGGGCCATGTCAGCTCTTCCAGTGGATTGGCGAGGGAAAATAGACCAACAAGGGCTCAGCTTTACAGTTTTGCTGTTTCTTGGACTCAAGATATTCTTCCAAGTCATCAGATGGCCATTTGTCCTTGACTTAAAGAGAAAAGGTGGGATTTGTAGCGTTGAGGCCATCGGGCCGGCGAAGCCGAGGATGAAAAGTTCTCACCACAGTGCTCCTACAGTTTGGGCATATGACAATGCGTGGACTGTTGGCTTTGTCACTTTGGAGCAGCTCCAACCAACACCACGTCAACATCAACACCCTTGGGTTCACTTTAAATGAATAGTTACCCTAGAGCATATGGAAAAGTTGCAAGTGAAGTTGTGAAATATTGGCCACACCCACTTAAAAAAATAGGCGATCTCTACACTTGTTTAAGTTACAAGTTTGAAATAATCTTACAAACTATATACAGCTCAGTGTCTAAGGGTTTGTTAGGAAGTTGAACAAACCTTCACCTGACACCATTGTTTTCTTCAGGTACTGTATTGGTTAAAAGTGTAACCAATGCCTCAATGGAAAATGAGACAGAAGTTGTTTAAAAGGGGTGGGGCAAGGCCTTTCATCAAAGGACTCAAGATACCGAACCTACACACTGTGGAAGACAGGCAACGGGAATATGAAACAGGCAAAGTGAATTCACCTCCAGTTTCCCATAGACAGTGGTAACAGCACTGTGAAGGGTATCGGATTTCATTACTCCCTTCAGTTTGAAGCACAAAAGTACTGGATTCAGGTGGAGGGGCTAAAAAAAGATGTGCATCTTTATGTCATCAGAATTAGTACAAAAATGCAGCTTAAAAATTAGGCAACATTCTCCTCTAAGTGACTTCTAGATGTTGCACTGCTCAAACATAGCCAGTGAAGTCCAGCAGTGCCAGTGATTGTGAAGCTAAATATCAAGACTCTGCTCCAGTGGGTGTGAGGACTTCACAGTGGCTACTTCACTTCTGCTCCATGCACCCGATATTGGAAACTTAATGTGGGTTTCAAGAGAACAGACAGACCCCTCAGCACTCAAAAAGCAACTCAAGAATATCATAATCCTATGGCTGTGGCTTAATTTTTAATTGGACACTAATAAAATTTCTAGTTATTAAGGATGAAGAAGTCGCTTCCCCATTGACACTCTCAACAGGTTTTGGCAAAGGGGAACAGAGTCATGGCTCATGGGTCCAGCTATGGGACTACTTGAGAGTGAAGTCATTAATCAATGTTCATTCCTGTGACGATCAGCCAGAAAGATGAAAACAAAATTTAAGACTTTCAATTTCTTTAGCAGCCAAAGTAAGGTGGGAAAACAGATGCCCAGATTGTGTGTCTAAGTGATGGCACACACCACAGTCTCACTACTTGAGAAGCAAGGACAAGAGGACTAGCAATCCAAGACCAGCCTACTACAGAGGGTCAGCTTGCGCTCTATGATGCTTGGACTATGCTTGCTAAATGTGATTATCAAATGACTTAGAGGCAGATGCTGCCCCTTTTTTCTCCCAAAGGACAGGCAACTAGATCGTGTAATTATGCAAAACCTAAAACATGCTACATGACCTGAAAGTTATGCTACAGATAAAAATGTACTGACTTTTAAGAGCTAGAAGGTTGGTAAATGGAGTATATTTGCCCCAGCTGCATGGAACAACTTATTCATTTTAACAAGTAGGACGTTTTTCTGGATGGAGAAAAACAGTATATACATTTTTGTCATGGTGGCAAGTTTGTTGAGGTATGGGAATAATGTAAAAACAAGTATTTTGAAATACTGTTCTTTCCAACAGAAGCTAGTGCTCAAAAGGAAAAAACAAAACAAAACAGCAAAGTGCCAGCCACTGCCAGGCTCTTTCCCACCTCACAATGTACACTTTGCCCAGTTTGCTGTCAGTGGACAAGCATTCTCACCAGGCCGTCCTAATATGTGTGCAGAGAGCACTACTGTACCTAGGTTCAGAAATCTGACATTTTATTTGTTGTTCAGTTCATCCATGAACTGTGTTTTGTAAATGTAATTAACTTTCCCTTTCTAACATCTAGGTATAAAGAACTAACAACCTAGTTTCATGGAGTATTTCATATTCTTTCTCATAAGAAACTCCGCACCAACATATCTAATGAAAGCAGCAACATTTTATACAAACCTATATACATTTATTTATAGGTCTTAATACAGCACAATGTACATGAAAATCTAGAACATTGCTCATTAAACCAATAACTTAGAATTTTAGTTTGAAATATAAAATGGAGTTTCTCCAGAGAAATGATCAGTATGAAATGCACCTTACCTTTGGCTCATGTATTAAGAGAGCATTGATAAAAATCAGTGACCCAGGTTTTTCTTATTTTTAATTGAAATGAACATGGTAAGTATAAATGAGTAATTTCTTTTATGTAGTAGCAAAGAGAGTCAATAATCCTTTCAGGAAAGAGACTATTTCATTTCCTCCCAACTTGGATTCACCATAAACTCGATCCACAAATGATATTGGAACCTGGTTAAAAAATACATACACATTAAAGTCAGTCTTCAAACAGTGACGACGGCAAGGTAGGGCTACAGCATCCCTAACACAAGAGCAGAGCCTCAACTTGCAGCACCACTCTAACGTGTAGATGGACAGTCGCGGTTATTCACATAACTGTCCTTTAGCACATTCATTATCAAAAATGTGTCATGACTCAAACCTACAACTGCGTGATAAGCACTGACCCCAATCATTATGTTAATCCATTCAAATTTCAGGTTCTATTTCCAGAAAAACCACATTTTAAAAGTTAAACGGCTTTTCATTCTTTTTCTCTCTTCAGTTTGTTCCATTTAATAATCATGGTGGAATTAAATTACAAATTTCCTAATGTTACAAGGGAAGAGGCACTCTGGCAGGGGGTATTTTCTTGCCATGAGTAAGGGTTTGATATTAGATGTGGGGTCATCTCTAAAAACCACCTTGCAACCTGAAACCCCACCTCCAGCCTGTGCACTCTAACCCCGACATTTACTAAGAAGAACAGCAGCCAAGGAGCTCATATTGCAAAGCTGACTATTCAGAAGACAGAACTCCAAGGCACCAGAAACTTCATTATATACAAGGAAACATGGCTTGGCATAAATCACAGTAGGTCAAATACAGTCATCTCAATGTTCACCATGTAGTATATGGACACTCCAAATAAGCAAAAGTCTAAGGCCCTGCTAACTCAGCAGTTAGGCAAGCTGCACTTTTGTTACAGCTCCATTTCTGGGGAGTGGCGCACGGAACTAAGCGACAGTCACTCACCTCACCAATGGTGTAATTCAACTGTCTTGCTCGAACAATCATCTCCATCTGAAAGACATAGCCTTTGGAGACACAGTTTTCTATTAGTTTCTGCAGAACTTCTTTTCGGTACAATCTGTAAGAAAACAGAGTATTTATGAACATTTGGACATGTGCCTGTCACATAGATCCTGCACTTCCAGAACTCACTGGTATCGATAATCTAAAACTCAGTAGTCCCTGGTGTATAGACAAGTTCTCAGAACTTCTGATTATGTGTCGTGGACAAGAAGTAACTGCTAAGAGCTTGGAATACTTTTGAAAATGAGTTCTTAATGTCTTCTGGAGATTTGTACTATTGGAAATTATGAGAATATGGTAAATTAGCTACCGGATAGCAAACAGGTACTTTGAACTGCACATGCTAGAATGACAGAACTGACAGCTGGAGCAATGACACATACCAAGGTGACAAGCAGCCCAGCAGTTTACAGGCATCTGCTTGCCAATATAGGCCAAGGACCTGAGGACAGTCAGGTCTCCCGGGAACAACTGTCAATACTATGGGAGAGCTAGGTTAGACTAGGACTAGGCACCACTGGATAGAGGCCATCCTGCGCACTTCTGTGAAGAATCCAGGTTACAAGCACTGTGGTAGGCAAGCATACCTTGCCATTCAAGTACATGGCACACTCAGTTTATGAAGTAAGATGGAGGAGATGTGTGGGGAATCTAATCTATGCTTAGAGCCTGTCCTGGAATTCACTTGCTCTGTAGACCAAGGCTGGCCTTGAACTCACAGAGATCCTCCTGTCTCTGCCTCTCCAGTGCTGGGATTAAAGCCATGCACCACCACCACCTGGCCTCTTAACAGAAGGAATCAAGGAAAAGTTCCAGATATAAAAGAAACACTACCTGAAGCTTCCTGTTAAATCCGACGCTCCCGGTCTCAGCAAAATTTGAGTTATAAAATTGGCCCCACGGCTGCCAAATTAATTAGATTTTCCTTATTAATAACTTTTAGAAACAAGAGAAACACACTGAAGAACAAACCATGCAACAATTGCTAGCCATTAATAAATGCGATACCAATTTCACACAAAAGTTAATTCTGCAGAATGAAGAGGCAGTGCAGTGAGATCTGACACTTTTCACAAAAGAATAGGGGACTTTACCTTCACAGGTGAAACGAACAGACATGAAGTAACTACGCTGCTAAACTTTGCCAAGAGAAGGGCTGGGGAGTTGGAAGAGTGCTCACCTACACATACACACAAGCACTGCATGGACAGGGTGTGGCAATGATTACTTGGGCAACATGGGGCACACACACTCACACACACACACTCACACACACTCTCACACACATACACTCTCTCTCTCACACACACACATACTCACACTCTCACACACACACACTCTCACACACACACTCTCACACACACAATCACCCCCCCAAACTTTAGCTAAGGAGAAAAATCAGTCATTTAAACCATAAATGCTTTGGCAGAAAAGGGGCAAGGATTTGATAACGAGTTTGCCATGAAGAAAAAGATCAGATTCTAGCAGAGACCAACTTTACACCTAGCATGATGATACAGATCTACAACGGTAGCTTTCAGGAAGCTAAAGGAGGAAGATCACAAACTCCTGGCCAGCAAGGAGAGCAGACCGTCTGAAGATAAAGGGCATGAAAGCAGGGTAGGGGCGACCGTGGTGTCTGGATACGGCACGCTGTACTCTGATACTGACACTGGCTTAAACTGGATGTAGTCTCCTGGTTTTAGAGCAGGAGAAGTTAAAAGCAAGGTGCTAAACAAGCAGGAGTGAGGGTGGGGATGGCGCTCAAAGGATGCTAATCCCATCAAAGAGCTCACCCCATTATCTTGCAAACTAATCACCTCCCAAAGACTCCAAAACACCCGGGTAGGGGGTTCTCATTTAACTAGGAATCTGGGAAACACACTCAGTCCATAACAATGGCTCTAGATTAACAGAACCCACAGTTACCAGTCACAAGTTGTTTGAGACTGCTATATTAGTATTTCAAAGAGGGTCAAGGGCATGAAGAAAGTGCCTTTTGTATGATCATTTCAGCAAAACAGGTTCAGATAGGTTTTCTGGGATGACCTGAAGGTAGAGAATCACTCTTCAAAGTCCCCAAACCAAGGCTTCATTAGAGAAGATCACTTAAACCCAGTCTTGAAAGCAACCCCTCCCCCGCAACAAAACAAAACAAAACATTAAATCACAATGTTAGAAACTGCAGCTGGAACTATGGCTACCAACTAACATGTTTCCAAACTTCACTTACATCTAATGTGTGATGATACTATTCTAAGATATAAGTGGACCCCACACAAAAACATGAGCTTTAGAGAGGCAGATTCTGTGGTACTTTAAAAAGCTAGTGATCCCATAGAAACATATTTGAATACTAGGTTCCTAGTTGATGAACTGTTCAGGAAGATTAGGTGTGGCCTTGTTGGAGAAGGGTGTCACTAGGTGGGGGGCTTTGAGGTTTCAAAAGCTCGAACCAGGCCTAGTCTTGTTCTCCCTGCCTCCAACTTGCTGATGAGGATGGAAGCTCTTGGCTAGGTCCCCTGCCTGCTGCTCTTTTCCTGCTATGAAGGAAGTTCAGGGATTAAGCCCCCAGTGAAATCCTTTCCTTTATAATCAGTGTCTCTTCACAGCAGTAGAGTACTGACGGACAGAAGCGCCTTACTACTGTGTAAGGTCATTTTTGGTTTGGGCTTTGTTATTGTTTTCTTTGAGACAAGGTCTTACTCATCCCAGGCTAGCCCTGCCCGCCCCTACTTCCAGTGTACTGGATTATAAAAATGGGTTGCTACATCTAGTTGATGTGGATGTACTAGGGACTTCCAGGGTTTACTACATATTAGGTGATCATCCCCAGCCCCAAAACAATAGTTTTATTTTTATCTTATATTAATTTAGGATGGAATCTTGTTATGCTGCCCAAGTTGGTTCAAAAAGCCAGTGTTTAAGTCATCCTCCTACTTTATGGCAGACAATAGGCATATGTCATACTGCCCAGTGATGATGGATTTTAACTAGATGGTGTGGAAACCTTGTATGGTTCAAGCTGACCTTTAATTAGAATGTTTTGATTAGAATTCCCTAATTTTAATTAAAAGGTGAATGAATGACCAAGTTCAAAATGCCTTTGGGGATTAATAACTCATTTTCAACTTCAGCTGAGCCTGCCTCCACCCTCTGGAGAATCTTAGTCATGTAGTCTGCAATGGGCTTCTCATAAGATTCCAGTGTTTAGCAGGATTGAAAACTACTACTTAAGCAATGTATTTATTTCACAGAAGATTAAATCTCTTATGTGTTTTAAATGACTATTCCCAGATTCCTTAACTGAGGTGAATTTAATCTACAATTGGATAAGGCAGTGACATTACCAACAGGGACAGCTCTCTCTTTCCTATCCCCCTGACACGGAGTGGGGTACACTTTGTATCTCAGTTCCTTATGGGTCTTTACACCAACAGCCAGACTGTTCCCCTACTATCTGTTTATGGAAAGCACTGATCTCACAGGAGCCCTAGCAGCACATGCGGGGGATGGGGAGATGCTCAGGGGCCAGAGTGCTAGCCCCAAATGCATGAAGACACAGGTGGGATCCCGAGACTCCTCACTGAAAACCAGGCAAAAACCCTCTCAAAGCACAAAGTGGAAGGTGCCTGAAGAACAACACCTGAATAATGCCTTTGATGCCATGCTCCTGTCTGTCTGTCACACCCACGCAGCCATCGGAACTAAGACGTCCCAGCCAACTACCAGCACTAACTGCCTGGCATGTGACCTACGAGCTCTGCCTCTCTTGTGAGAGAAAGCCGGTTGCAGGAACAAGGTCAGGTGAAGGCAGTGGCGTGGCTACCGGCCACGGTCCATGGAACCCTACCTGACCTGGAGATGAGCTGTCAGACAGTATCTATCAGAAAACCACAACACTAGCTTTAAGATGAAGAAAGAAAAGTTTTAAAAGGTAGATAGACAAGGTAACACAATACTGAGAAACATAATTTTAACAACGGTCTGTCTAACTTAAAAGCAGCTATCCCAAAACTGTATTATATAAAACCACAATCCAAACAGTGACTCTGCTGATGAAGACCAATGCTGTCAAAGCTTCCAATATTTATGCTGATTTCCCCCAAATGGCCAAAGTAGAACTCTTGGCAAAGGAAAACTGTAGGTAAGACACTACCTGGGAAGTTTTCTGGCAGTTATAACCTGATCCTACAAACCCAAAGGCCCTAACTGTGGTAATCTAATCCTAGAATTCCATTATTTCCAGTAGTTCCCCTGTAGAGAAATCACATAACATGCACACATACACACATGTACCTGATTATCTTCCTTTTCAAATCCCAGCCATAAACACCCCCGTTTCCTTTGTAGCGAGTTCCAGAGACAATATCAAAATCACCCTCCTTTTGTTTCCTGTGGGAAAAAGATAACTCAATTAGAAAAAGCTTTTAGGTTTTCAACAGGCATCTTCATAAGCCACACAACTAACTTTCAAGGGGAGCAGAGGCAAAACACGAAGCCAACCAGATGATCTGACTGCAAAATGAGTCTTTCAAACCTGAGCTCATCTTCAATTTTCTCACATTTTTGGAAGCTTTTTGAGAGTTTCTCTGTGTAACAGCATCTGCCTGTCGAGTTTTATTAAGATTTTAAAAAGTTGTATGTGTATGGGTCTTCTGCCCGCATGTCAGTATACATGTGTTTGCAGTACCCTCAGAGGCTCTTTATTTACTTTTCTTATATAGTGGAGCATGAGCCCAGGGATTCTTCTTTTTTCCCCTTTCTTTTTCAGGACAGGGTCTCTCTGTGTAGCTTTGGCTGTCCTGCAACTCACTCTGTAGATCAGGCTGGCCTATCCGCCTGCCCCTGACTCCCTAGTGCTGAATTAAAGGTGTGTGCCGCCACCACCCAGCTGAGTGCAGGGATTCTATCTGCTGACTATACCACGTGTTGACCCCAAACTCTTCTCCACTGCCCAGGCCCCCTTCTTCAGGAAAGTCCAGACTGCTGGTTCTTCTCTCCTCTCCTTCTCCCGTCCCCATACAGTGTTCTATCTGCATGTAACCCTACAGGCCAGAAGAGGGCGCACCACAGGTCATTACAGATGGTTGTGAACCACCATGTGGTTGCTGGGAATTGAACTCAGGTCCTCTGGAAGAGCAGTCAGTGCTCTTAACCTCTGAGCCATCTCTCCAGCTCCCAGACTGTTGTTTCCATCTTTACACTAAGAGTTTTTGTTACAATTATTACCTTATAATCTAAGTATATCTGCATGTAAGTCAATAGAAACCTTCCCCATTCTTAGACTGGGACAAAAAACAATAACAGCATTAATAACAATAAAAATGTAACTTCACTATATAGCTCAGGCTGGCCTTGAATTTATAGCGCCCTCCCTGCCTGTGCTTCAGTAATGCTGAAAAAGACAGATGTTGCCACTGTACCCAGTAGCTGTCCCCTGCTTTTTTTGAGACATGGTCTATGTAGCCCTGGCTGTCCTGGAACATTACAATGACTAGGCTGGCATTGAACACACAAAGATCAGTTTGCCTCTGCCTCTCTTAGTGTTGGGATTAAAATCTTGTGCTGCAAGCCCATTCATTTCTAACACTTGCAAAAATGTTTCAACTCAGACATCTACAACTGTACGCACTGGTTTTTTCAACTGGACACAAGCTAGAGTCCAGAGAAAAGGAACCCCAATTAAGAAAATACCTCCATCACACTGGTCTGTGGACAAGCCCGCGTGGCATTCCTTGACTGATGACTGCTGTGGAAGGGCCCAGCCTACCTTGGCTTGTGCCATCCCTGGGCAGGTAGTTTTAGGTATCTAAGAAAGCAAGCTCAGCAGGCCAGTTAATTAAACAGTGTTTCTCTATGGCTTCTGTTTCAGTTCCTATCCTGATGTTTCTGTGATGAAATGTGATCCGGAAGTGCAAGGTGAAATAAATTCTTATTGCTAGACTTTCTTTTGTGACTACTGTCTCACCAATAATGATACGAAGACATTAATGATGAAAGCTTTGTCTTTAGCTTAGGCTTGTTCCCAACTAGGTCTAGGTAACTTAAATTAACCTGTCTCTATTAATCTACTCTCTGCCATGTGGCTCCTTACCTTTCCTCCATTCTTTGTGCCTGACTCCCTCTGTGTCTCAGCCTACATTCATCACCCTGGGTTCTTCTCCCTGCCTGCAAGTCCTGCCTAGCTACTGGCTGTTCAGCTTTTTATCAAGCCAATCACAGTGACACATCTTCACACAGTGTGATGATAAACTATCCCAAAACAAAATTCTTTCTTCCCAAAATTGCTTTTGGTCATGGTGTTTGTCACAACATGGAACTCTTCCTAGGACTGACTAGTGACTGTTTTCACTGCAGGAGCTCCTCAGCTCAACACTCACAGCAGTAATGTCAGCATAAGACTGTCTGAAGATAATCAGCATGTTCACTCAGACTTTGGAACAGGCTATACCTAAGTGGCTACAACAAAGCTCATGAATCTCGATGTGTTTCCAAAATCCCTTCCCAGAGAGGCTCTGTCTGTGGCTCACTCCCTTCAGCATCGTCACACGTCCAGCTTGCCATCTCACAGGTTCTCTATAACCCTCTGTCTCTGACAGACGTAATGGTGACAGGCACCTTCAGTCACAACTGGATGGCGTTCTTTCATGTTTTACTAGGCACATGGAAATGGTTCCCTTTAGTTCCCCGTTGTAAGTAATGGCTGCTGACTGCCAGGTAGTGAGGGGTTACATTGTGGAGTCATGGAGTCATGATGTCTAGAGTCCTGGAACCCCTGGACCAAATCCTATTATCTACAGCCTTTGACTGTGACACATCAAGCCCAATTCTAGACAACAAGGACTTTGTCTTTTCCATGTTCTGAAAGAAAACACAACTATCTACTGATGGCTCTTATAGTAAGTTATGTAGTCATAGACCCATACTTATGAGTATAAAGTCTCTATGTCACTTAAATTTTGACAGAAAAAATTAAAGTAGCATGTATATCTTTAATGAACAAACAAACTGAATTTTAAATTTCTAATATTAGAAATACTAGTAACAAGGCTGGAGAGATAACTCAGCAGTTAAGAGCTATGGCTGTTCTTCTGAGTTAATTCCCCGCAATGACATGGTGGCTCACAACCATCTGTAATAGGACTTCATTCTGCTATGCAGGTATATATGTAGAGTACTCATACATAAAATATAAATAATAAAAAAAAGGCAGCACTCGCCCCCCCCCAAGAAATACTAGAAACAGTACCTACCTGATAAATTCAGGAATAAATTTGGGCTGAAATATGGAAAGAATAAACAGTAAGTCAGCAACATATGACAAGTCTATCATAAACACCTAATCAACAAAGGCAAGCTGGTGGTGCATATCTGCAATCTTAGCATTCATAGGATAAAATGGGGGTCCAGATCAATCTAGATGATAAAGACCACGTCAACCGACTAGAACAGAGAGTGGGGAACCCACTTACATGGTGTGAGAGATCAGCATCCATAATGATGACATAGTTTCCTGTGGCATGTTTTATTCCATGAATATAGGCAGTTCCTAAAAATGAAAGTAGTTAGACTCATTAACAAATACAACAAGAAGCTGAGATCTGGCTCAGTGGTTAAGAGTATTGGTTGCTCTTCCAGAGGACCCAGGTTCTAGTCCCAGTACTGACATGGCAGCTCATGACCACTGTAACTCCAGCTTTGGGCTATGTGCGCCCCTCTTCTGGCGTCTGCAGCCACTTCATGTACATGGTATAGATAAACATGTAGGAAAAACGCTCATATATGTAAAATTTGAAAAACAAAAACAACAATGAAAAGCCCACCCAAAATGCTTAGGTCTGCATTTAAATAGGAAAAGAAATCACTCTGCATTCTAAAAGCAAACATTTGTCCTCTACGTGACCCAGCGGGTAAGTCTCCATATTCAGTGGCACAGTTCACATGTGTTACAAACACAATCAAGAAGGTAGGTGGCTACTCACCCTCCACTCTGATGCCAACTTAATTAAAAACAACAATGAAACCAACCGTCCTTATATTTAAAATTAGCAAAAAATGCCTAATACAAAAGTCTCTTTTCTGTTTTGGGGATGGAGGGTGGTTTCAGTCCAGGTTTCACTCTGTAGCTCAGGCTGACCTTGGACCCAGGAAATCCTTTTGCCTCAGCCTCAAACTGCTAAGAGCTATCATGCTTAACTTCTAAAGTTTCAGATTAAATAAACATCACTGTATGTTTACGTTTCCTGGTCCACCCCATCCTCCACCCCTCAAAAAAAAAAAAAAAAAAAAAAACCACCAAAGCTTCATGTTAGCTCTTTAGTGTCTTCTTAAGACACAGCCAGTTTCTCAGAGCTCCATATTTACACATCAGCATCCTGGTTACGGCCACTGTGTCTATTTAGAAACCTCAAATAAATTCCAAGTATCACCCCCCCACACACACACACAATTCCTGGCCCTCTAACAAGCTACTGCACAGAAAATGGCACCAGGAGTGCCACCATCCTCTGCAGGGACTCCCACTGTGGTTACCAGGTGCACTGGCTGTGCATCCAACCCTCTTTCACCCCCTACTCTGCCTCCACCCCACGCTGCCCCAGGCATTACCTTCTGGCCCCATTCATTTCCCAGCACTTTCCCTCCTGCTCTTCCCTGCACTCCAGTCAGGTTCCAATGGAGCTTTCTACTGAAAGCCAACTGCAATCTGTCAGATACAGCAGCCCGACAGACTTGTGGCCAGGGGCCCAGCTATCTTATTTGCTGGGTCTGTGCACAGTCTCCCATTCTGGGCTTGGCTGATTAGCTGTTTCAGGAGGACCGGGAGTTCCTGTACTCTCTACTCTGAGAACCATCACAATCCACAGCAGTCAGGTTGCAATGGCTGACACCAGTTGAGCATTTCAAAACGAGAGATTTTTTAAAATTTGTTCTAGCCTGGAATTTGTTATGCACACCAGGCTGGCTTCAAGTTCATAGATCCACCTGCATCTTCTTCCTGAGTGCATGTACCACTAGACCTGGCTAGGGAAGCTTTTCAATGTCCCACTACTGTGAAACCATGTGTTTGAGGTGACAAAAATGCCAAGTCCCTTGATCTGATTCTTGCACAATGCGCAGAAGCTAGTGTCACAGTGTGGACAGTAAGTACGGATCAATGAAAGCAGAAACACGTTTTAAAAACAAACCATCACAAACATTTCACTGAGCGCCGAGCTTTCCTAACAGCTTCAACTGACTGATATTTTCAGGGTTAAAAACTCTTTGTGGCTTTTTTTTTTTTTTTTTTTTTTGGTGGCATTTTTCAGATCATTTCAACCTCAAAGAATTCTGTGGACTTTGAATTTCAAGCTCATTGTTCAGGACAGAAACCTTTTCTTTTCCCTTCTTCCATGTGTGTTTGAGGTATGTATGCATGCTTTTCCTCTTTGCAGGAATGGGGTATGCTGTGGAGGTTCAAGCTTGGAAGTCATGCTCAATCCTTCTTTCACTTCATTCATAAGGAAAGGTCTCTCAACCAAACCCAGAGCTCACTGATCTGGCTAGCCTCACTCCTCCTGGGCTGAGTTACCGGTGAGCCACTACATACACCCGGCATTTCTGGAGATCTGAACTCTGGTCCTGGTGCATGTGCAATACTTTAAAGGTTGAGCCATCTCCCCAGCCTCAGGAAACAGCTTCCGTCTGTGAAGAACTATAAAATGAAGGCATTTTAAGTCTCATCTCAGAATCACTGCGCTCATTTGAAATACATACAACAGCGGTTCTCAACCCATGTGTGGGTCTCGACCCCTTCGGGGATCAAATGACCCTTTCATCAGGGGCTGAATATCAGGTAACCTGCGTATTAGATAGTTAATTACAATTCATAGCAGAAAAATTAGTTATGAAGTAGCATATAAAGTAGCAACGAAATAATTTTATGGTTGGAGGTCACCACAACATGCACTGTATTAAAGGGTCAAAGCATTAGGAAGGTTGAGAACCGCTGCTCTAGAATGTTCTAAATAATCACCTTTTAGACTTCCCATTTAAAGACTGCAATTTGCAGAGTATATACTGGTCCAAAATGTGCACCCTCAGACTCAATCCTTGGCTCTTCCTTTATCTAGGCTACATTATAGGGAACCAGGTTCTTGTCACTTGTGCTCCAGACAGTTTTGGGTGGCACGTGAAGAGTGTGGCGGGGAGAGACATGACACTGACTACATCTAAGTAACCCTCTCTGCATGGCATCTACCAGCATCAACTGACCAGTTTCCACAGCTTCACTGTTGGCCACCTCTGCCCCTCCCCTACACTCTACTTCCTCTAAACAGGCCAGATTTCTGGGCCCTACCATAATCTACCTCCCCACCCACTCCAACTCCTCAGTAACCAGCCATCTCTCTCCTAGTAGCTCAGCTTTATATTAGGCCTCTGAACAATTGTTTCCTTGTTAACTAGAATCCCTGTATTAAATACCCTATTTGGACAGAATTACAGAGGTTTATATTTGGCTGACTGGTCCTTACTGATATAGGCAACACAAGTGAAACCATCAGGGATTCATGAATATCACTAAAGATCACTAAAGGACATCACAGCTGACTGTACTTGGGCCTTTTTCCAAACTGGGAAAACATAATGGAAAATACGACTAAGGCAGGTAACAGGAAAGGCTGGCGCCCCTACTTACCGAGGCCCAGCTTTTTCTCCCGTGGTCTTAGGAGCTGCAAGAAAAAGAAAAAACATTGTCAAAACACACACACACACATACACACAAAGACAAAAATAGTTTAAATTTTATTTTACTCCTATAAATGTATACTCAAGATTACTTTCAGGGATCATTTCTTAAGTTTGTTACTATAAATGCAAACTCATTTAAAAAGATTAGTTGAATTTATTAGATCTTGAAGCAGAGTATTTTCTTTTTCTTCAAAGCCAAAAAGGTGTTATGTGTGAAGAGCAGGCTCCCCTTTTCACCACTATATAAACTGTGGTGTAACTCCAACAACACCAGTGTTTGGGGGGTAGGGATAGGAATCAGGAGCTCAAGCTCAGTCTAAGCCAGCCCAGACTTCAGGATACCTAACTCCAACAACAAAGCAAAGACATCAGCCAGCTTCAACCAGTTCAACAAAACTCTTTGTTCTCTCTCTCTTCCTTTTTTATTTTTTTTTGAGATAGGGTTTCTCTGTGTAACTCATTAGTAGACCAGGCTGGCCTTGAACTCAGAGATTGGCCTGCCTCTGTTTCTAAAGTGCATGTGCCACCACATCCCAATTTTTTTAGATTTTTAAATTTTATTTTATGTACCATGTGCATGCCAGGTACCCATAGAAACCATAAGGAGGTGTTGGAGTCCTTGGAACAAGAGTTAGGAATGGTTGTGAGCAACCATGTGGGTGCTAAGAATCAAACCCAGGGCCCCTGCAACAGGAAAAACCATTTTCTACAGGTAAAAGTTTACATTTCCCCCTCTTCTGATTCCACTCTTGTATGAAACAGAATCATCTTCACATCTGCCATACTTGTTTGCTGTTGTGTCTGTGGACACAAGGTCTCACTGTGCATCTATCCTTGGCTGGCCTCTACTTCGTAAGTGCTGGGATTGAAGGCATGCCCCACCTCACTCAGCCACATCTACCATTTCTAATGAGCACTTGTTGTTTCCTTTATAAAGAAACTGAGCCTTTAACAAATAATCTTACGGCTTCCTAAACCTTTGGTATCATTTATTCATCTTCCCAAACTTTAAGCACTGCTGCCACCACTGTCCTCTGCCAGCTTAGTCATGCTTCCTCCAATGACAATGACCTTGTTCTCTGCTGCTCTCTAACACATCCCATTTACTTTTTTTAAGGTTTTGTTTGCTCATGTGTCTGCCACGTGAGTGCAGCTCTTCCCACTTTTCTGAAAGCCACAGAAAAGCACCAATGTTGCATCTGAATGCCTCAGAAAAGCACCAATGTCGCATCTGAATGTCTCAGAAAAGCACCAATGTCGCGCCCCCCCAGTCTTTCCCCCTCATTAGTATATTTGCCAAGACAAGTCTTGCTTCCCCCAGCACTCTGAGCTTCCTCAGCCTCTCTGCTTCTCAATATTGTGGTAGTCTCGACTCACTTAAAAATCAAAGCTGGCTTTGGAGTTGGACTGTGGCTCTCTCCTTTTCTAAATCCAAGTATGTTGTTAAAAGAAAAATTCAGTTTCTTTCCCACATCAGAAGAGCCATCTGTGGGACAGAAGAAAACCAAAAATTTAGGGACTTTGATTAACCTTATTTTCTCACCAAAACTCTTACTTTTCCCCATACTTTTTTGTCTTTATCAGTACCTTTCTTTGGATGCATATCTATAAAAATTTAAACTTTTTCATTCTGATGTTAATAATGTTTAAGTTTTCCACAGCAAACAATAGTTTTTCCTAAAAGCAATCTCTGAAGTATTCAGGAAGAAGATGAGGCCCCACAACCTTGATTCCACCTGGTTCATAATGATGCCAACGAGCGGCTGAACACCACTCAAGGGTCAGTTTTGGACTAAAACTGTTCTAGACAACTGCAGCTGAAACAGTGCACCACCATCTTACAACACTCTAGCCAGGACTTCAGATAAGCCTTACACTACTTAGAGATCAGCTACAAATGTTACAGTTAGTCTTCCTGAGACTTAACCATTGTTTTACAGGATCCCATAGGGAAACCATAACCCACAAGACAGCAGGAAGTAATTCTAGAAAATGATACCCCCGTTCCCAACAGTTGTGTTGGATGGTTCTTTTGTTTTTTTTTTTCCTCAGGATTATGAGTAATTGTCACCTATTAAGGGTTGGTTATAATTGTAATAGGGTTAGGAGAAGAATAATGAAGTTTAGACTCAGGAATCTCCTTTGGAAAAGAAAAGGGGGAATGGATGGAATGGGATAATAGGTAAATTTTAGCAACTATTAGTTATAGACAATTTACATTGATTTACATTCTTATATATTGATACATATGTAAAATTATTTTTGTATTCATGTCTAAGATAATTTGTGTATTACACAAATTTGAAATTACATTTGTTGTATTGTATATGTTCCTTTTTCTGTTTACAATGTTTTTGCACAATAATGTAAAATTATTTTTGTCTATTTTGTTTATATATCTGTATGTTTCTACATATGCTTAAGATATTCTGTTATTGATACAATTTAAGAATATTTCTGTCATTTTGTATAGTGATACAATTCTACCTCTGATCAAGATATTTATAGATACATATTTACAATTTCAAAATCATTGTCCTCATGCTGTACATGCGTTTTAAAGACTGCTTATTTTTTAGTGAAGCTTTAGCCTATAAGCTATATAGGTTATTGAGAGTTTCAGGTAATAGTCATCATGTTTGTCACACTATGTAAGTCAGGTTCTCTAGATGCACAGATATGTACTCAGCATAAATAATTCATCTTCAAATACTTCAAAGACATACAGAATATGGCATTTAATGTTTTAATAATTTAGAATTTGTAGGTACTTGAGAGAAGATGTCTGGATCCTCTCTCCGGTAAGATAAGACCACATGGAAACACTTAGATTAATAGAAATGGGTTAATATTTAAGATAGAGCTAGCCAATAAGAAACGCTATTAACAGACCAACAGCTTTATATCTAAAAAAAAAAAAAAGAAAGAAAAAGAAAAAATAGAAGTAGAAGAAATAGAGTAATAAAAAAGCCATGTGATGATGGAAAGCACAGAGAGAAAGAGTCTGAATACTGTATGCTATTGAGTTGTTGTTGTATTGTTTGACTGCTGAGGAAATAGCAACAGCTGTTAAAAGAAATGCTGCTGGATTAATCCAATTTATATATTTTCAAAATGCTTTGACTTCCAAATTTAAGTCTAAGGACAAGTTACTGGGGAAAAGAATTTCTAGTTTTGTTTCTACATAAAATGAAAAGCTATGGATTGCTTCCAGACTAACATGGTTTGATCAAGCAAGACCCCCTGAAACAGTGTCCCAGGTGATCCAAAATTCAAGGCAGCCTTGCAGACTACTATAGCCAAGATTTGAGTCTTCTTAGGATCCCCATGACAGAACCCCCTAACAGCAGGAAGCAGTTTGGAAAGAACGATGTCCAAATTCCCAAACATTGTTTATAAATGTTTGTTTTCATTTAAATGGGGTTGGTTATACATGGTTAATGACCACAACCAATGTCTTTTTAAAGGTAAAAAGGGGATTATGGTACAGAAATGAACACTTTGTTTTGGAATGGATTTTCATTTATTGATACAATTTAAGGTCAATTTTGTGACATGTATACATTTCTCTTCTTTGTAGTACGATATTCACCTTGTCTGCACCTGTGGCTTAGACCACGCCCATTGGGGGTGGAGATAGGGTAGGACGTGACCTGGGGGAAAAGGCTGAGGAGGGGGTCAGAGGTTCTCTCTTGCTGGTGGACACTGGAAGGCTTAGGATCCTGTAGAACCCACCGCGTTCATCTGCCTATGTTGTGAGTTATTTCTCCCTGAATAAACATCTATTCGGCCTAATTGTTTATCCTGATCCTTATTAAGCCGCAATACTTCTTGTTTAGGTATTGTGTTTATACAGCTCATTTAAAAATGTAATGTGTAATTTAGTACCGATTTACCTATAGTAGTCAAAACTTATAGTTAAGTTAGTTAGGATTTCTAGATACACAGAGATAAATTTCAAATGGATAGGCATTCTTCAAACCTTTCAAAGACCTACAGAATATGGCATTTAAAATGGTTTAGGATTTTTCTTGACAGTGAGACATAACTGCTCCTGGCAACACCACCTGCATCAGAAAGGAAGATGGACATCAAAGAAACCCGTTACAGAGTTTGTTTCCAATATAGTAAGACTACCCTTTTGGGCAAGATACTGTTCTTGTCTGGACTGTTTGACTTAATGCTGTATAAACTGGACATGCAGGACCCACAGAAAAGTGACTGCTGAAACAAGATGGACATTACTATAGGATTCCTGCTTCACAGAAGAGTCTGCCAGACAGTCTGTAGGACACAGAAAAAAGTGACTGACAAACTGCCAATACAGGTGGACAGGTTAAAGTTTCCTGCTTTGCTGAGGAGTCTGCAGACACACTATGGCCTTTAGGCTGAAGATGGAACATTACAGAAGAACTTTAGATGACTGACCAGGTAGCAAGATGTCTCTGTCATTTCTAGAGTTTATATATTATCCTTCTGTGGTCTTTGGGGGAGTTGAAGACAGATAGTTATGGTTAGTTGTTTTCCTTAGTTAGGATTAAATATAAGTTACATATAAGACTTTAGACTCACAAAGATAGGACAGATGATAGATATTTTCTTTAAATCTTACTAAATGTTAATTTAGTTAATTACTAATTTAGTTAATGGACTAAATATTGTTAAAAATAGTTCTTATTTGATAACTGTTTTGTTATATATTTTACTATGTTAAAGTTAAAACTCTTCTTTTTATTTAGACAGAAAAGAGGAGATGGGAGATGTCCTTCTGTAAATATGTTTCTCTTATTGGTTAATGAACAAAGCCCTGTTGGCCAATAGGAAAGCAAGATAGGTGGGACTAGGAGACAAGGAGGATTATGGGAGATGCAGTAGAGGAGAGTCAAGATGTAGGTACTTGGAGAAGAAGTGTGGACCCTCTCTCCGGTAAGATAAGTCCATGTGGAAACACTTAGATTAATAGAAGTGGGTTAATATTTAAGACAGAGCTAGCCAATAAGAAATGCTAGTAACAGGCCAACAGCTTTATAACTAATACAGCATCTCTGTGTGTTATTTGGGGCTGACGTGGCTCTGGGACCAGGCTGGCAGGAAAACATCTCATAACAAGAACTCTGTTGACATGAGACAGAACGGCTCCTGGCTGCACTGAGCTATTTTCCCAAGAGAATGTTGGATATCAGAGACACTCCATTTTGTTTTCTTCTTGGCAAAACTGGTCTATTGGGCAAAGAACTGTCCTTGCCTCAACTACAGACAGTAGGTCTGCTATCCAAATTAGACAAGCTGAATACAAGTAAAAGCGACTGTTGAACTTTGCCAAGACAGGCTAAGACAGTCTTTTGAATCTTCTTGCTTCTGAAAATGGTCTGTCAGATAATTCTAGGCCTTAGTCAAAGTTGGTTGCCCCAACATTACTATGAGACCTTGGGTGACTGGTCAGGTAGCCAGCCCTTTCTGTCATTTCCTGTACCTTTTGGAAGTTGTCTGCTTGCACTTCCTGCTTACTCAGGTGATATTACTTTCTCAGGTCTTTGATGGGGTTGAAGACTAGACAGTCACAGCTACTATCCTCTCATATCTTAGCTAAGACATTTTGGGTACGAGACTTAAGACTTCTCAGGATAGGACAGCGCTGGAATTATCTCTATTTTCTGTCAGTTACCTATATATAGCCTGGATATTTAGTGTGTGTTTCTTGCTTGTTTCTGTTCTTGATGGTTTTAGTTCTAATTTTGTGTATTTTTTTTAACCTTTTATTTCTCTTGGACAATATTTGATATTTGTTCTTATTGCATATAGTTTTGTATTAGGTTTAGAACACTCTTATTTAGACAAAAAGGGGAATTGTTGTGGGAATTCAATCAGCCAATAACAGTCTTTGGGATACTGGCCCATTACAGTGTGGTCTTCCGTGCTATGTGTGGACTGATAGGAGAGAGAAGAAATATTCTCTTTTCTCTTCCCACCCCCAAACTTGGAGTGGTGATCAGAGACTGGACTGCAGCTTCTAGCGCCCCTGGGCAGAAGAAGACCTTAGTGGGTCTCTATCTTATTTGCCATTCATGAGTGACTCCTCAATAAATATTTGATATCCCTTTATTTCGGGCTCTCGTGGACTCTCTTTCTATCTTCCTTTACAAAAGACAGGTAGGAACACAGCTCAGTGGTAGAATAGAGCATCTGCCTAGCATGTGCAAGGCCCTAGCTTCAATTCCCCAGCACCACAGGGAAAAACATCTAGTTTTCTTATGGTGATGAACTACCATTTCTTGAACAGCAAGTATCCAGACAGTCTTCAGAAACTTTTGTTTCTCTGACAATGGTTCTCTATCTGGAAAACGGACAATGTTGTCCCTAAGGGGACAGGTAACAATATCTGGTGCATTTCAACTTGCCAAGAAGAGAGGGAAGCTGCTACTGGCATTTTGTGGGTAGAGGCCAGAGATGCCACTAAACATCTACAATAAACAGGACAGGTTCCCTCAGCAAATCATCCAGCAATATGGACTGCAATGAACTGCAATCACAAATGACAAATGAACAGCTAACACCAGAACATGGTCTATAGTTAAATCTGTATTCAACTATGAGCTTTTGGTTCCAGTTATCCAAAGCAGAATTCACAGACATCTTGAAAGATTTAAAACCCAACCAATAAAAAGAAAAACAGAACAAAGCAAGCAAACAAACAAACTCACAGCAACTGTTAGCGGAGCCACAGCTGTGTTGCATCTTTCTTTGCATGTGTAGATGTGGGTTTGTGTGCTGGGGTTATAGGCACCTGTGAGTTGCCTGATGTAGGTACTAAGATCTGAACTCAGGTCCTTATAGGACAGCAAGAGTTTTCCCTAGCGCAGACACCCCTCTCTCACCCTTATGCTTAAAATCTATACTAAGAATATCTCCTACAAATTAACCTAAGAACATCTAATAATTATATTAAGAATATCTTCTAATAAGCTTTGACTCTGCATCAAAAATGTCAAATTCATCAAGCCAGTATAAAATTGCCTCTGTACCTGCCCAAATCACTCTTACAGGACAGGCTTCATGGTGCAGTTAGAATGTCACCTTTGGGATTTTGGGATTTAAGAAGTATTTATAGGTTACTTTCCCTACTCTAAAGGGAGTGAACAAGACAGAAACCCAAAAACTCTTTCCTAATCAGCTCTATAACATATCTAACACCAACACAGTGTCACATTTCAATATTTTAAGAAAATTTATTTGCAGAATCCATCATAAAGCCAGAGGTCAAGCCTACTCTTTTGCTGTAAAATTACCACAGGCCCACATATCAGATACATAATTTTGACCCCAAACCCAAAAGGGTTTGCTGCCTCTAGTCTTTCCAGACTTTGTTCCTTATCCCCCTCCCACCCTCCCCAGAGAAAGAAAAGTTTGTGACTTACAATTCTGTCTGGTCCATAGATCTTTTCCAGTTGTTCGGCAACTTCTCTTGTCCCATCTGGGCTTCCATCATCTATGATTATAATTTCATAGTTGATCGCACTAAAATAAAATTTAAATTTATATTCATGTTGGGTGATAACCTTTTAAATTTTTTAGTAACAAGTTCAAAGCTAGGAGGATCAGGATATTTCAAGGCCATTCTCAGCTACAGTGACTTTCACAGACAGCCTGTTATACCAGAGATCTTATTTCAAAATAAACAAAGTAAAATAATACCCTAGATGACAAGAGCACATTTAAATAATCAGGAATTTACCTGACTTAATTTCACTTTTACACTTATTTATTTAGATTTTTTTCAAAATAGGATTTCTCTGTGTAGCCCTGGCTGTCTTGGACCATGCTGGCCTGGAACTCAAGAGATCTGCCTGCCTCTGTCTCCAGAATACTGGGTATGAGCCATCACTGACTGGTTATTTCACTCTTAAAATTATTTTCCACTATATTCACACAATAGTTTCTACTCTAAAAACCATTCAACATTAGTTGTCTGGTGGATAAATTCCACCTGCTGCACACATAATCATCATGCCCTATCACCTTTTATAAGACATGAAGGGAAGGAAAAGAAAGGAACACCTTTTTCTTGACCATAATTAGGTACCTAGGAAATTGAGCAGGAAACAATAGACTGTTAAAGGTTGTGAAAGTTAGCCCTGGCAAACTTGGTAGGAAAGCAACAAAACTCAACTTACAAGTCAAGAATAGGTACAATGGGGACTGGGGAGATGGTTTAGTGGGTAACACCACTTGTTATGCAAGCAACAGGACCTGCATTTGGATCGCCAGCAGCCAAGAGAATGGGTATGACTAGTCATTCCTGTAACTCTAGCACTGGGGAGGTGGGGGGTGGGAGGAGGTTGAAATCCCCCAAATAACAGAAGGTCTAGGCTGAGAGAGACCCTGTTTCAAAAAATTCCAAGTGGAGAGTAAAAGAGGAAGGCAGGCAGATGTTCTCAGCTAGCCTATGTGTGCACACACTTTGCCTCCACAACATACACAAAAGGGTAAGGACCCTGACCAGCTAGTTCCCTAGTGTTCTTTTAACTCTAGGATAGGTATTTAATTTGTCAAAACCACAAAAGATGATGTTGATTTTGAAAAAGGTATGTCACAAAGTGAAATCATTCTTAATCGAAATTCCTTCCTTTCTGGTTTCAAATAAACCATCTCATTAGAGGGTCAGGTAGTCTAAACAACCAAACTACATTTAAGCTGTAGCCATTCCTATTAAACTTCATTTTGATTTTAGAACATCCAGTGCAGGATACAGCTCATAGGCAGAGTTCCACCCCCCTAGCATAACCAACCCCCAATCCCCCCCCAATCCAGAACTTTAGAGGCTGAGACTGGGGTATTCCAGGACAGCCTTGGCTACAATGTAATGAGAGGGAACAGGGCAGTGGAGAGAGGAGGTACAGGAGAGGAGGTAAACTCATGAATTAAACAGAGCAAAAAATACTTAACATCAGTGTACAAAGCCAGAGCTCATTAAAATGTTATGATTAAGTTCTCTAATCTGGAAAAAGCAGGCAGCATCAATTTAAAAGATAAAACCTAATGAAAACGATGCACATCACACATGGAAGAACCACTATATACAAACTGATTTTTATTCAGCAGTATAATCAAAACAGCAATCCTAAACCTGGCTGGTGGGTGGTGGCAAGTCTTTAATCCCAGCACTCGGGATGCAGAGGCAGGTGGATCTCCAAGTTTGAGGCCAGCCTGCTCTACAGAGAGTTCCAGGACAGCCAGGGATACAATGAGAAACCCTGTCTCGAAAAACCAAACCAAACCAAAATCAACAACAAAAACACAACCAAACAAAAACAACTCCAAATAAACAAACAACAAACCCAGTAATCCTGGCCCTGAGCGGTGACTTATACCTTTAATCCCAGCATTCTGGGAGGCCCAGGCAGGCAGATCTGACTTGCCAGTCAGGACTACATAGTTCTGAGACCTTGTCTCAATCAAACACACAAGGCTCATATATGGCTTTCACCAATCGGTATTGCGAGCTTGAGCTTCACATAAAGAGAAACAATGTACCAATTTTGCTTTGTTTTTCTGAGACAGGAGATGTTAATGTAGCCCTGGCTGAAATTAAACTTGCCACAATCCCTCTGCCTCGGCATCCCTTGCATCACCGATCTTGGCATTAAGTACTTTTTTCCTGACCGCTAAAAAATCATGGGCACAGCATCTGGAGAAATGGCTCAGAGGTTAAGAGCACTGATTCCAGAGGTCCTGAGTTCAATTTCCAGCAACCACATGGTGGCTCACAACCATCTGTAACGTAATTTGGTGCCCTCTTCTGACATGTAGGCAGAACACTGTATACATAATAAACAAATCTTTAAAACGAAACAAAAACATGGTCACAGCGTTGTTTTCATTTGAAAAGCAAAACCCATCGAGCAAAACAAAAAGCTCTGCTGGAGGCAATCTGTGACGTAAATAAGCAAGCGCTCTGCTATGGCATCCTATATAACCTGCAAAAACACGTTTGTGTACGTTGATGGGAAAAGATCGCCCAAGATTACTACGGCATGATGACACTAGTCTGGTCGTGAAATAACTCACTCCGTACTGCTCTCACGAGGCATTTTAGTTTACTTAGAAGACTTAAAAAAAAAAAAAAAAAAATTGCGTAACACTCCAGCGCCAAAATTCCCATCCCTAAGGGCCAGGAATGGGGCTCAGTAGAACTCTGCCTAGCACTGAGGTAGGCCGCGCGTTTCTGAGCATAACAATCGAACACACACAGCTCGGCGAAGGTGCTCTCTCTTTTGCCTGCTCACCAGCAGTTTCCCTGACAGCGCAAACATCAAGCTTACATAAGCGCTCGGCCCTGGGGTGGTGGCCTGAGCGCTGGCTCGGGACTGTCGGCTCTGGCGGCAGGCCGTCACCGCCTGGAGAGCGATCAGGTCAGGCTTTCAGCCTCACCCCCAACTAAGAGTGGAGTTGGCCCTTTACAAGAGAAAGGCGTGGGGGTAAGGGGGGAGGGCGTGGGCCGGGGCGAGCTGCCACGAGATAAACACAGATCTCGCCAGAGACCTGAGCAGGCATGAGAGAGAGCAAGGGCGGCAGACGCGGGGCGGTCGGCCGTGGCTTCCCCCGCTGGGGACAGCCTCGAGCAGGCTCGGGCGGGAGCGGAGGCCAGGCCTCGGTGGCTCTGCTCGCGCGGCCAACCGCCGGCACGCAGCCCGCGGCCGGCTCCGCGGCGCCCGCGCCAGGAGCTCCTTCTACCTCTCGGAGAAGCTCTTCACCAGCAGCCACACGATGAGCGGCAGGTTCTCGCGCTCGTTGTAGGTGGGCAAGAGTACCGAGTACTTGTCCTGTCGCGAGGAGCGGCCCCGCGGCGGCCGATGAGACGCAGCACCGCCGCGACTCGCCCCCGTGGAGGCCATGACAGCTCTGCGCGAGGCGCCGGAAGCGGAACTACGTCACCCGGCGTGGATCGTACCAAACTCCGCAGCCCGACCGAGCCTCGGCTCCCCCAGGCCTCAGTGTGGCTCCCTGGGCAGACTCAGATTCCGGGACTGTTTCAAATCGACCGTGAACGGCTCCTTGGGAAACACCCGCTCGTTTCATTTCCCCGAGCTCTAAGAGGCGTCTTGGCCTCCCTGTCGCTAAGAGACGGGCAACCGGAAGCGGAAGTCGCTCCCCGGATATGTCCGGAAGAGGCTGCCATGGCTGCCCGGGAGGACGTAGCGGCCTTACGGGATGAAATCGCCCGGCGCGAGGAAGAGCTGGCTTCGCTGAAGCGCAGGCTGACTGCAGCCCTGGCGTCTGAGCCCGAGCCCGAGCGTCCCGTGTCGTTGTCGCCGCTGCTCCCCAAGGCCGCGCTGTCGCGGGACGAGATCCTCCGCTACAGCCGCCAGCTGCTGCTGCCGGAGCTGGGCGTGCGCGGTCAGCTGCGCCTGGCAGCCGCCTCGGTGCTGGTGGTGGGCTGCGGCGGGCTGGGCTGCCCGCTGGCGCAGTACCTGGCGGCGGCCGGCGTGGGCCGGCTGGGGTTGGTGGACCACGACGTGGTGGAGACGAGCAACCTCGCCCGGCAGGTGCTGCACGACGAGGCGCTGGCCGGGCGCGCCAAGGCCTGGTCGGCGGCCGCCGCGCTGCGCCGCCTCAACTCGGCCGTGGAGTACGTGCCGTACACGCGCGCGCTCAGCGAGGCCTGGGCGCTCGAGCTGGTCCGCGCCTACGACGTGGTGGCCGACTGCTCGGACAACGTGCCCACGCGCTACCTGGTGAACGACGCGTGCGTGCTGGCGGGCCGGCCGCTGGTGTCCGCCAGTGCGCTGCGCTTCGAGGGCCAGATGACCGTCTACAACTACGACGGCGGGCCGTGCTACCGCTGCGTGTTCCCGCGGCCGCCCCCGGCCGAGACGGTGACCAACTGCGCCGACGGCGGCGTGCTCGGAGTGGTGCCCGGCGTGCTGGGCTGCGTGCAGGCGCTCGAGGTGCTCAAGATCGCCGCGGGGCTCGGGACGGCCTACAGCGGCAGCCTGCTGCTCTTCGACGGCCTCGGGGGCCACTTCCGCAGGATCCGGCTGCGGCGCCGCCGGCCCGACTGCGTCGTGTGCGGCCAGCAGCCCACCGTCACCCGCCTGCAGGACTATGAGGCCTTCTGCGGCTCCTCGGCCACCGACAAGTGCCGCGCCTTGAAGCTCCTGAGCCCCGAGGAGCGGATCTCTGTGACCGATTACAAGCGGCTGCTGGACTGCGGGTCGCCCCACGTGCTGCTGGACGTCCGGCCTCAAGTGGAGGTGGACATCTGTCGTCTGCCGCATGCCCTCCACATCCCTTTGAATAAGTTGGAACGCAAGGATGCGGACAGCCTGAAGCTCTTAGCGGATGCCCTCCGGGAAGGGAAGCGAGATTCGCAGGAAGGGGCTGCTCTCTCCGTGTATGTGATTTGCAAACTTGGGAATGACTCCCAAAAAGCCGTGAGGGTCCTGCAGTCCTTAACGACAGTGCCAGAGCTAGACTCTTTAACTGTCCAGGATATTGTAGGGGGACTCATGGCCTGGGCTGCCAAAATTGATGAGGCATTTCCACAGTACTGAGGGGACAGCATTTATTCGCACCTTTTCAATAAAGTAGGAAGAACCTGGGCCCGCAGTCTCTGAACAAGTGGACTCTTTTTTTGCAAGGAGCTTTTTGAGATAATAGGATAAAATTGTTTGTGAGAGCTGCCTTGTGTTATGGGCACTTGTATAGTACCTTCAACATATGACGTGGAAGTGACAGGACTTTTGTTTCTCATCTGTTCCAATCAAAGTGGCCTCTGGACTATCCATTTTATACCTGGAATTAAGATGCAGTTTTACTACATCTTAGTCTAACTGGGTCATTCACAGTTGGTACACTTGCATTCAGAACGTTCTTAATGAAGGTGTTCTTTGCGAGGTTGGAAAAATGCGTTAGCCCTGCCCCCTCTCCCTATTTTGACTTTCAGCACTCATGTGTTGGGTCATAACTGTAACTCAGTTCCACGAGGGCAGATGTCTCCCTGCCTCCTCCAGCACCAGACAGGGTCTTGGTACACAGACATACATGCAGGCAAAACACTAATGAAGTTTTAAAATATTTCTTAAAAAGATATATTTGAGGCTTATTTCTACTTACCATGATAGGTTATACACCTTAGAAATACATAGCTTCAGAGTGCTCTCATTATCTGGACAGTGGTCATTTTAGAACTTGTTATGATTGTCAGTGCAATCTTGACAGCAAAATAAAAGGCACTGCCAGTGGATCATCAGCTTCCCTCAAAGTTGCTGACATTTTTCTTGTACTTAGCTTCTGTGTCCACCTTAATGCCATACATGCCATCCTCCTAACTGCATTGTGGTTGCCCTGTTTTGGATTCTTCTAGTTTAGTCCCAGCCTTTTGCTCCTACCCTTTTGTCTTTCTGTTTTGATTCAATCTTTTTGTAGGTGTTTTTATGTCTGCTTACAAGGTGAACAGTTCACTAGGCCTATTGGTGCAGGTCAGTCTTCCCAGCTACTCTGGAGACTGAGGCAAGGGGATCACAAGTTCACGGCCTGTCTGAGCCTCAGAGTGAGTCCAAGGTCAGCCTGTGCAACTGATTGGAGAATTGTCTCAAAAAACATAGAGTGTGGGTCATTGGTAGCAGGTAGAAGAGCTTGGGCCTCATTTCCAACACCACGAAACGGTTTGAGCTGGCAGGGAGCCTAGCCTGCTTCCAGTATGTATAGCAAAGCTGATGCATTTGGTATGTGACTGCCAAAAGGGTGTTGGGAATTGAACCTGATTCCTCTGAAAGAGCAGCCGGTGGTAAGCCATTTCTCAGGGCTCAGGCTTCTGTTTCTTTCTTTTCTTTTTGTTTTTTTGAGATAGCATTTCATGGTGTAGCCCTGACTGTCCTGGAGCTCACTCTTTAGAGCAGGCTGGCCTTGAACTCAGAGATCTACCTGTCACTGCCCCCGAAGTGCTAGGATTGAAGGTGTACTTCACTAGCTACCACCGTCTTCTGTTAAGACACAAAGCCCTCTTCAGGCCAGAGTCCAGAGTCACCTCTTTGAAAGCACTGATAGTCTCTCTCCCTCTCCCTCTTCCTCTCCTCCTCTTCCCTGTCTCTTTCCCTGACTGGATTGGATTGACTGGCTAGTGAGCTGTAGGAATCTGCCCTTCTCCACCCTCTCAACTCTGGGGTTATAGATACACACTGCAGTGCCCAGCTTTTTACAAGGTTGCTGTGGATCTGAACTCGAGTCCCAGTGCTCGTGCAACAGGCACTTTACCCACACAGTCACCTCCCTAGACCTCTGTTTTGACTTTTTTGAAACAATGTCATATTATGTAGCTCAGGCTGGTCTGGAACTCACAATGTAACCCAGGCTCCACCTCAAACTTGTAAGATTTCTGCTGCCTCTGCCTCAGGAGCATCTGCATGAACTGGTGTGCCCACCATGTTTACCCACTGTGTTGGGCTTTGCTGGTGTTGCTTGTACCTCATGAAATGACTATCTCAGCCTTGGGCTGGAGAAACACGTGTTCATCAAATTAAGGCAAAGGCTACTCGGTTCTCTGTTTTGAAAATTGCCTGTTACTCCCCTTAGTTTGCATTGAGCTTTGTTGTTCAGTTGTTTCTTTAGAGGTTTGGGGATGAGAGGAATAAACCCCGACAGGAAAACCCAACAATAGATCCCAGTTCCAATAGGAAGTCCTTATTATAGCCCCTGGGTCAAGTTCATGTCCAAAGCTGCCTTGTAACTGAACGTGCAAGTGCATTGAAGTCCCAAAGGGAAAAAAGGCTGAGCTCAAATGGTCTTGTCCCTGTAAGTTCTAAGATAAAAGCAACCAGAGTCCAGATTCATCTTCCCTGATTATCCTGTCTGGTTCCAGCTGTGTGGGGTCATGGTACCAGGCAGAGGAGGAAATCTCGCAGCAGCAGCCCAGGCTGGCTCTCCTGAACAACAGTGTCAGCATCTAAAGGGCAACCAAGTCTCTGGGACCTCTAAAGAGTAAAAGAATGGAAACACACATGAACAGCGCTAGCTCCCTGCCCATCATTCTGTCAGGGAGCCTCCTCCAGCCCTGTGCAGGAGCCTGAGCAAAACCACGCTCTCACAACCTGCTCCTAGTAGAACCCAGACCCACAGTTAGCAGTGCTAAAGAAAACAGCAGAAAGTGACCCGCCAAGGCAGGGTATGGCTGCAAATCCCAGGCCAGCCTGTGCCTAAAAATAGTCAGATTGTTTAAAAAACCCAAAACATGGAGCTGGGGAGATGTCTCAGTTGTTGAAGTGCTTGCCTTGCACAAGGACCAGAGTTCAATTCCCAGAATGCATGTTAAAAAAAAAAAAAAAAAAAAAAAAGCAGGTGTGATAGTGTGTGTAATCCAAGTGCAGGGAGGCAGATCCCTGGGGATCACCCATCAACCAACCTAGTCTACTTGGTAACATCCAGGCCAGTAAAAGACCCTGTCTCAAAAAAAGGAAAAATAAAAAAGATGTTGATGGCTCTTGAGGAATGACACTTGCGGTTGTTTTCTGGTTTGTGTGTGAGAGTGCACATGCACACACACGTACATATACACTGATGTACACACACTCATGAACATGAGAATACACAAAATAACAACAACAACATAAGAACATAACAAAACGACAACAGAAGAAAACACTGTCCCCAGCTGCCTTAGAGTTTCTAATGCTGTGAAGAGACAATATGACCATGGCAACTCTTATAAAGGAAAATATTTCATTGTGGTGACTCACAGTTCAGAGGTCCAGTCCGTTAGTATCGTGGAGGGGAGCATGGCAGCATGCAGGCAGACATGATGCCGGAGAGGTAGCTGCTACATGTTGATATGCAGGCAACAGGAAGTAGACTGTCTCACCAGGAGTAGCTTGAGCATAGGAGTCCTCATAGCCCACCCTCACAGTGACACACTTCCTCCAACAAAGCCACACTTTCTAATAGTGCCACTCCCTTTGGGGACCATTTTCTTTCACTTAACTACACCAGCTTTGCCAGGAAGCAAGCAGTCTGTGTCCAAAATCTATGCACACATGATACCTTGAAAATGTAAGACCAGTTGGAACAGAACCAAGCTTTTGGGCTTTCAAGCTATAGGACCCACACTGTGGCTGCTTAACTGTGCCTTTGCAGTGGGACAGTGATCATGGGAAATCCCCAGACAAAGGGCATGGCCATGTAATAAATCAGAGACAGGATTTGGTGTGTCAACAGTTTTCACCAGAAGACTGTATTTGGTCTTGGGCATTTATTATTGTTCCTGGAGAAAATAAAAATCTATTTATTTGTGTATTCCTTCCTCAGAAAACAGTGGCTCAGAAGTTTCCATTTAGGGCAAAGTTTTAAATGTGAAAGTCTTCCCGGGCATGTAGGCGTGGGGGTCAGGAGGTAGGGGTGCACAACTTTAATCCCAGCACTCAAAAGCCAGAGACAGATTGATCCTTGAAATCAAGGCCATCTTGGGCCACATAGTGAGTTTCAGGACAGCCAGGGCTCTGTAGAGAGACTCTGTCTCAAGAAAGCAAAAATAAAATAAAACGTTGGGGTCTTTAAAAATGTTTTGACCATTTCTGGAGCTTGAGAAAGGGAACTTGGTTGCAATGTCCCTAAAGAAACTGCCCTGCAGAGAATGAGGGACACTGGACCCACAGCAAACCCTGGCAGCAGTGTCCCTGGAAGCTGTGGCCTCTAGGACAAAAGAAATTCAGGTCCCCTTATTCAAGGCACACAGAATACAGGAGCAGTGCTGTGTATCCCTTACTTCTTAGGATGCAGAGATGCCGAGGCATCTCAGCTCCAGACTCCAGCTGGCGACTGGATCTAAGTGGTTCCACTTCATGGTGTCAGGCTGTCAGGGTGGTACCTCCTGCAGCAGGTATAGCCAGTTCGTTGTGGAGGGTCCTTTAGCATTGCCAGGACCCAGATGAAGTAGATGGATGTGCCCTCGGCTGCTTCCTCCCCTGGCTGCTTCCTCCTGCCCACATAGGAGCCATGTGGCATCTGACTGTCCCAGCTAGTATGTGAACAAATGACTGAAGAAGCAACTTAACTTTTTTCTTTAAAGATCTGTTTTACATGAGTGTTTTGCCTACTTGTATGTGTGCATGTGGGTATGTGTATGGTGCCAGTGGAGATCAGAAGAGGGCATCTGTAACTGGAGGTCCTTTGCCCTGTCCCATTCTGCAGCTGCTTTTAAATAATTACTCAGAGGCTTAATATTTGGCCTATAGCTCAGACTTATCACTAACTAGCTCTTACATTTAAATCAACCCATTTCTATTAATCTTTGCATTGCCATGTGGCCAAAGCTTTAGTGTTCTTCTGGAATCTTGCATTTTGGGTGGCTGGCTTGTGTCTTCTTGATTCTGCTCCCTTTTCTCCCTGTATCCCTGTAGAGAGCCGAGTAGTGCCGTGCCTTAAAGTGGTGCTGGCTTCCGCCTTACATCTTCCCGCTGGTGAAGGCTCTCTGGCGTAAACAAGCCCTTAATTGGTTAAGTCTGTTCAGCCTGTCTGCTTCTGCATTAGAGTAGCCTATCTGCAGGGTCCACATAGCTCACTGGGGTTGGTTAGCTCAAGGGTATTTAAGCCTGTGCAGGGGTTCCCCCCCTCGGGCCAGAAGCAAAATGTTTAAAGGATCCTGATTAAAACTGCATGAAGAAGATCTACCCGGAGTCGAGTCTTCCTTGCTGGCGAGGGTCAGGCGCAGTACAGATGGCGGCCCGTACCGGGAATTTTTCAGATCAGAACTTCTTGCAGTCAGGGCAGCGCTGGCAAGTTCCTAAGGTAAGTTGGGACCAAATTTAAGGCCCTCGGTAAAGAGGCGATGAGGTCTCCGGTAAGGAGCAATGAAGTCCCAGGTAAGTTGGGACAAAGTTAAGGACCACAGGGAAAAAAGTGGCAGTAAAGTCTCAGGCATTGAGCGAGAGGTTGTAACGAACTGAAAGTAAAATTTTTAAGATGGGGACTTCTCAGTCTCATCCAATTTTTTCTGGCTCTTCAGGAGCTACTTTTGTCAAAAAAACTTAAATAAAGAAAAGCACACTAGAAAGATTTCTGAGCGAATGCGATGCCATTGCACCTTGGTTCGCAGTTTCCGGAGACATCAAAGTAGTGTGCTGGGCTGAGGAAGAATTGCAAGCCCTCATAAAAGGAGTTCAGAAACAATCCCCTAAGGGGCAGAGGGGGAAGGGAGAGGAGAAATGGTGTTGTGGGGAGGGGAGGGACCCTCCTGGAACAATGCCTTTGGGGCCTTCTCCTTATCAGAATGAAGAAGGGCAGGGCCAAGGTACAGGGCGTTCCTTTTGCCCTGAGGTCTGGAAAGCCTTACAAAATGACTTAAGTCTTGAACAAGTAAATCAGATTGCCATAAAATCATGGAAGTCATTACCCAATAAGGGAGAGGTGAATGGTAACCTCACTAAGATACTGCAAGGCCCAATAAAACCATTTTCAGATTTTATGGCCTCTTTGGTAGAGGCTGCAGAGAGATCTTTTGGCATTACAGCAGCCATAGTTGCAGCTATCTCTTTTGCCGTTGTGGGTTCAGTCATGACTGCTGTGGCTATGAGCACATCGGTGCAGACAGCCTCTAAGCTAAATGAGTCGTCTAAGAATGTGGCTACTGCCTTGGATGCCCAATCCACAATTGGTGCTCAACTAAAAGGAGGTTTAATGATTGTAAACCAAAGAATTGATCTGGTGCAGGAGCAAATAGATACCTTGTGGCAGCTGGCCCAATTGGGATGTAAAATGAAATATCCAGGTTTGTGTGTTACCAGCATTCAGTATGAGAACTTTACATGTGCTGCTAATCTGTCACGACAGTTGTCTAGCTATCTTTTAGGAATGATACAACTGCGAGTGGCCATCGTTGCAGTAAATTCAACACGTGTGGATGCAGGATTGGTTGCTGGATTGTCATCGTGGTTCCCATTGCCATGGATCATCTGAAAGAGTGGGCGGGAATGGGAGCCATGGCTGTCCTCTTGTTGCTTATCTCCTTCGTGGGCCTGTGGTGCCTTTGCAAGATGAGGTTTGCTCAGAAGTGGTATGCAGCTATGGTTGTCCAGGCATTACAGCCATTGGGGCAGGACAGTCTCCCCAAGCATGGCTCTCAGTCATGAACAAGTATTGATCTTTCATGCTCAGGTTGTATGGCTTAGCACTGCACTCCAAGTTAGCACTGGAAATGAGCAACTCCGAGAAGGGCAAGTCTGGTTGCATGTGGGTTGGTGTCCGAGGCCCCACCTCCAGTAAAAAGATGCCGGACGGGTGTGGCACTGACTTGGCTGACTACCAGGATTCAGGGTCATTACAATGTCCACTGCCTTACTGGAGACCAGACCACTACCCTTGCCTGTTGCGTTATTAAAACAAAAAGGGGGAACTGTAGAGAGCCGTGAAGTGCCAGGCCTTAAAGTGGCACTGGCTTCTGCCTTACACCTCCCCGCTGGTGAGTGCTCTCTGGCGTAAACAAGCCCTTAATTGGTTAAGTCTGTTCAGCCTGTCTGCTTCCGCATTAGAGTAGCCTATCTGCAGAGTCCACATAGCTCACTGGGGTTGGTTAGCTTGTGCAGGGTATTTAAGGCTATTTAAGCTTGTGCAGGTGTCCCCCGGCTCTCTCTCTCTCTCTCTCTCTCTCTCTCTCTCTCTCTCTCTCTCTCTCTCTCTCTCTCTCTCTCTCTCTCTCTCTCGGGCCAGAAGCAACATGTTTCAAGGATCCTGATTAAAACTGCATGAAGAAGATCTACCCGGAGTCTTCCTTGCTGGCGAGGGTCAGGCGTGGTACATATCCCCTTTGGCTTTCCTGCCTAACTTTATTCTTCCTGGCTATAGGTCAAATCAGCTTTTTTGATTTAACCAATGAGAGCATCACATCTTTACAGTGTATGGAAAGATCACCCCACAGCAGGCATCAGATTCCCTGGTGCTAGTGATGGTTGTGAGCGAGTGCTCTTAACTGCTGAGCCATCTCTCCAGCTCCCTGAAGGGTTTATTTTGACTGACAGCTTGAAAGAGTACAGTCCATCACCGTGGGCAAGGCATGAAAGCAGGAACATGTGGCATCTGGTCACACGGTATCTGTTGGCAGATAGCAGAGAGCGGATGGGAAGCAGAGCTTGGACATAAGACCTGGGGTCTAGGGATGAGCCCGGGGTCTAGGGATGGGCCTGGGGTCTAGGGATGGGCCTGGGGTCTAGGGATGAGTCAACAGTTAAGAGCTCTTGCTCCAGGTCCAGGAACTCCAATACCCTCTTCTGGCCTCTGAGGGCATCAGGCATGCACATAACACACATATGCACATAGCATCCATACTCATAGTACACACATACTCATAGTGTACACATGTACATAGTGTACACATACACATAGGCACATGTACACATAGAGCACACATATAAATAGTACACACATACTCATAGTGTACACATACACATAGGCACATATACACATAGTATACACATACACATAGTGCAAATATACCCATAGCACACACATACACATAGTACACACATACATATAGGCACATACAAACATGTGCACATATGTGTACATATATATAGTGTACACATACACATAGTGAACAATACACATAGTGCATGCATACACACAGAGTACATATACACATAGTGTAAATACACACATAGTGCACACCTATACATAGTGTACATATATTCATAGTGCACACATACCCTAGTACACAATACACATAGTGCACACATACACATAGTGCATAACACAGAGTGCACAATACACATAGTGCACCCATACACAGAGTGCACACACACATAATGCACACATAGTGCACACACAGAGTGCACAATACACATAGTGCACCCATACACAGAGTGCACACACACATAATGCACACATAGTGCACACACAGAGTGCACACACAGAGAATGCACACACAGAGTGCACACACACAGAGTGCACACACATAGAATGCACACACACAGAGTGCACACATACACATAGTGCACACACAGAATGCACACACACAGAGTGCACACACACAGAATGCACACACACAGAGTGCACACATACACATAGTGCACCCATACACAGAGTGCACACACACAGAATGCACACACACAGAGTGCACACACACAGAATGCACACACACAGAGTGCACATATACACAGAGTGCACACACACAGAGTGCACATATACACAGAGTGCACACACACAGAGTGCACATACACAGAGTGCACAATACACATAGTGCAAATATACACGTGCTGGCAAATACTCACATACATAAAATAAAAATTAAACTGTCTTAAAATGCAACAATATCCCTTTAAGGCCCTTCTTGGTAAGACATCTTCCAACCAGGTACTGTTTCCTAGTTTCCACAACCTCTGGAGACAGTGTCCTCATCTGGGGACCACATGTTATGCACCTTCAGGGGACACTTCCCATTCAAACCGCAGCACTCCCTATGTCACTGCCATGCAGGCACCCCTTAGGTTACAGATGCACCTGTCCACAGAGCCCAGTGTCACTCTGGTACAGATAGTTTCCGTTCTTCCTGGTAGCTGGGCATAACAGCTACCCAGTATATCCCAGCATTCAGCAGTCAGGTGCAGAAAAACCACCTGTTCCAAGCCAGGTCCAAGGCTACAGAATGAAACTTTGTTTTCAAAAAGTTTAAAGTGGTGGCTAGAGAGATGGCTAAGCAGTTAAGAGCATTGGCTGTTCTTCCAGAGGACCCAGGTCCCATTTTCAGCACGCACAGGGCAGCTCATAATTGTGTGATTCCCTGGGAATCCAATGCCTTCTTCTAGCCTCCATGGGGACCACACACATATGCTACACTGGTGATATATTATTTATGATTTATTAAAGCTTGCCTGAGGATTCAGAAAGCAAAGTCAGCCTCACACTATAGAGATCGGGCAGTGGTAGCACACACCTTTAATCTCAGGACTCTGGAGACAAAGGTAGGTGGATCTCTTTGAGTTCGAGGCCACCCAGGGCTGCGAGATTGAATTAGTCTAAAAGAGTAACAGAGCTCATTCCTTTAATCCCAGCACTAGAGAGGTATAAAAGATAGGAGCAGGGTCTTCGGTAGTCAGTCTCAGGATTAGTCTCTAGCCATATTGAGGAGAGTGGAGCAGTCTCAGTGAATCTGAGGAGCCGTGAAACCGGGAGCACAGTCTGGGGATCTCCCCTTTGGTCTGAGCTGAGCTAGAGGTAAGAGATAGTGGCTTGGCTGCTTTGCTTTTCTGATCTTCAGCTTGAAGCTTGAACACCAATATCAGTCTCTGGGTCTTTTACTTATCATGCTATACTACACAGACATACATGAAGGCAAAATGCATATATATATAAAATATATGTATATATATGTACACACACACACACACACACATAAAAATGGTGGAGCAGTGGTGGTGCACACCTTTAATCCCAGCACTTGGGAGGTAGAGGCAGGTGGATTTCGGAGTTTGAGACCAGCCTGGGCTACCGAGTGAGTTTGAAGACAGACAGGGCTACCCAGAGAAACCTGGTCTCAAACAAACAAAAACAAAAAACAAAAAGCCCCAACAAACAAACAAAAAACCAAGGGAGAAAGAAACAAAGCAGCCAGAACTAGTTTTGGTGAGGTCCACACATCAATTGATGTGTCTTGTATGCACTGTTTCATTTCACCCTTTGCCTGTATCTTAGTGTTTCTATTGCTGTGAAAGAAGAGGCACCATCCCCACGGCAACTCTTCTAAAGGAAAACGTTTATCTGAGGTGATGGCTTACAGTTTCAGGGTTTACTCCATTATCACCATAGCAGGGAGCGTGGTAGCGTGCAGGCAGACATGGTGCTGGAGAAGCTGAATGACACATTGGGCAGTATCCTCAAAGCCAGCCTGCACAGGGACACACTTCCTCCAACAAGGCCACGCCCACTCCAAAAGCCAAACCTAATAGTGCCACTCTCTGTGAGACTATGGGGCCAATGTCATTCAAACTGCCACACAAGCAGTGTCCTAGCAGAGGACGAGTCTCTAAGAAGTGGATGTGCTCAAGTTTCTGGCTTCTCACCTGCCCTGGCCTTCTCCAAGGCCCTAGGTGGGTTTGTTTTCAGCCAGGTGGTGGCGGCACATGCCTTTAATCCCAGCACTCGGGAGGGAGGAACTCTGTGAGTTCGTAGGTCAGCTTAGTCTACAGAGTTCTAGGACACACTCCAAAAGCTACACAGAGAAACCCTGTCTTGAAATACACCCCCAAGTTTGTTTTTATAATTTATAATGACTTTCTTTTTGGTTTTTTAGATAGGGCTTCTCTGTGTAGCCCTGGCTGACCCTACCTACCTGGTAGCTACGGGGTGGGGTGGGGGGGTAGTGCTCATAACAGTTGCCTGGTGACTGGAGTAATATCGATTCTAGGGAGGTGGAAAATGGGAACGCACAAAGGATGTGGTTGTTGTGTGGGCTCCAGTTTGGTTTGCATCGGAAATGCCAGCTCCCAGGGAGCTGATTTCTGTCTGCACAGCCTGGCTAACCCCTGAGTCTGTAAGGTTAAAAAATACATAGAGGCTGAGGCAGGAGTTCAAAAGCTGCCCGGGCTACAGAGTGGATTCAAGGTCAGCCTGACCAAGAAATGAGACCCTGTCTCGAAATAAAAATATCAAAAGAGGGCTGGTGAGCTGGCTTAGTGGGCAAAGGTGTTGGCTACAATGCCTGGCCACTTGAGTTCAATCTCCAGGACACATGATGGAAGGGAGAACTGACAGTATCAAGCCATGCTCTGACTTTAACACAGGTGTTAGAATCACTTACACACAGCCAGGTGTGGTAGCACGCTCCTTAATTCCAGCCCTCGGTAGGCACAGGCAGAGGGATCTCTGTGAGTTGGAGGCCAGCCTGGTCTACGGGGTGAGTTTCATGACACCCAGGGCTATGCAGAGAAATCTTGTCTCAAAAACTGAAAACAAACCCCCCAAACAATAGACGTTTGTTGTGTGCCTTTGTGAGCCCAGCATTAGGGAGGCACTGGCTGAGGCGTAAGGGTAGAGGGCTCCAGACCAGCCTGCAGACCTTACTGCAAAACAAAGAAACAAGCAAAGAAACAAATGTTTCCCAAGGAAAAACAAGGCTACAGAAGCTGGGCCTGGAGACAAAAGACATTCTCTGTGGCAGCTCAGTTCCAGCTGCTTCGGACTACAAACTGGGTCTCAGTTTCCCCCATTTTTATCCCCAGTCCCTCAGAGCAAATCTTCCTTTGTCCTTGGGATTCATGCACCCCCTAGTGCCACCTTGATGCAATGGATCACCCCAGGCTTCTTCCTGGGGTCACTAGGTCTGAGGGGTTCCACCTGCCACCGCCATTCACTTCTTTCACTGTCAGGAAAAGCTGACACTTGAGGGTGACAGTAGCTCTCACATCCCTTGGCACCAGCCTCTCTTGTCATCTTAAGACTGTGGAAACGGCGCCTGCCCTCGCCAGGAGCAGAGGGTGAGTGGGGGTGGTGGCAAATGCTTTCTTTAGGTGTCAGATCCACTAAGACACCCCAGGCATGGCATGAGACTAGAAAATGTGAGAGACACATGTCTGAGGCAGCTGCCAAGGGGACAATTCCTGCCCTGGAAGACTGGCAGGTTCAGGGTGGCTTTGGGCAGTCTAATAGACTTTACCCTTTGTGTCCCCTGCCTCATTTGTTGAGGCAGTTTCTGGGGGAGCCAGGCAGGTAGCAGTAGCTGTGGTCAGAAGTATAGGAGTGTATTGCGGTTTAATAAGGATCAGGATAAACAATTAGGCCGAATAGATGTTTATTCAGGGAGAAATAACTCACAACATAGACAGATGAACACCAGCAGGTTGCACTGGATGCCCTCCTCTCCGTGTCCCACCAGCCAGAAAGTCTCCCACTCCCTCCTCAGCCTTTTCCCCCCAGGTCACGTCCACAGGTCACGTCCGGCCCTGTCTCCACCCCCAATGGGCGTGGTTAAGCCACAGGTGCTAACAGGCGAATATCTCACTACAGGAGTGTGTTGAATCAGGGTGGGTGCGGGGCTGGCTGGGGCCTGGCCACTGTGTACCCATCCTATGCCAGTGTACTCAAGGCGCACCCCATCATCCCTCAAGCAACTCACCTGTGTTCTCTTGATCATCCAGCTGCAGTCTCTGCCTATCCTGCTCGCCTTGACCTGCTTGCTTTCTTTCGACTCTCAGCTGGCCTTTTAAATTAAAGATAGTTTTTAAGCTAATGTGCTAAACGACTTTTTTTTTTTTTTTAAAAGGGAGATCCACCTGCCTCTGCTGTGATTAAAGAAGTGTATCACCACATCCAGAGGAAGTCACTTTTTTTTTTTTTTTAAGGAAGGAGGGTTCTAGGCCGTGCGATTGACAGGATTGACAGGTAGTGTTTGTGATTAGGCTGTCTATGATGCTTGGGTTTGGGTAGCAAGGAAAGGAATGGGGTCTTTCAGCTGGGCTTCACCAGCAGGGGGCGCTGTTTGACTGAGAAACTTGTCACTAGGTCCCCTTCAAAGATTGTTTAAGGCTCCTCCCAAACACACTTTCCACCTTTAACCTAGCACTCGAGACAGAGGTTAAATTCAGGGCCTTAGCATATGTATACAAGTGCTCTACCATTGAGCCACACAACCCAAGTTCAACCCCAAAGATATTTATTTATTTAATCTGAGTTGTTTATTTCATTTTATGTGTATGAGCATTTTGCTTGCATGCATGTCTGTGTACCATGCTTGTACCTTGTGACAGCAGAGGCCAGAAGAAATAATTGGGTCCTTGGGGACTGGAGTTACAGACGGTTGTGAGTCACTATGTGGGTGCTGGGATTTGAACCCAGGTCCTTTGCAAGAACAAACAGCACTCTAAATCACCGAGCTATGTCTCCGGCTTTCTATTATCTGAGACAGGGTCTTCTGTGGCCCGGGTTGTCCTTAATTTGATGTGTAGCTGAAGACGACCTTGAACTCCCTGTCTTTTGCTTGTTCATGCTGGCCTGTGGCATCATGCCTGGTTAAAAAGGGAGAAAGCAGACCCTGCTCTGAAGTGTGACAGTAATGGTAAAATTAGATGCAGAGTTGGGGCTGGTTTTCTCCTGGGGTAACAAGTATGAAACAGTAAACAAGGCAAGGAGGGGGCAGGGTGGGCAGACTGGTGGTATCTTTTGTAAGGGGGTGAAATCCAGCCTCCAGGGGTGATATTTGAAGAACTGTCTGGAAAAGCATCAGGCCTCTGCAAAGCTGACAAAAGCCTTCACAGGGTCCTAGTTTGGGGCTGACTTCTAAATGCAGGTAGGAACCCTTTGGAAGGAAGCCAGCCATGGATCTGAAATGCTTGTGAATGACAGCCCAACTTTCCCCTGCCCTTGCAGAAGGACAAAACACACAAGCAAACAAACAAACAACAACAACAAAAACCACACAGGGATAAAGACGTGCCAGTGTGTTAAAGAATTTAAACGGGGTGTGGTGCACAGATCTGGAATTTCAGCATAGGGGGGTGGGGGCAGTAAGACCAGAAGTCTAAGGTCACTGCTCCAATTTGTAGTGAGTTTTAGGCTAGTCTGTATTACATGAGATGCTCTCCCCAAAAATAGAAACAAAAGTACAAATAAGCCGGGTGGTGTTGTTTAATCCCAGTACTCAGGAGGCAGAGGCAGGAGAATCTCTGAATCCATTTTAGTCTACACAGCAAGTTCCAGGACAGCCGGGGCTACACGGAGAAGCCCTGTCTCAAACTACACCACGCCCCGCCCCGCCACGCCACGCCCCACCCCACCACACCCACCTCTACTTTTTTAAAGGCAATATATGGAATTGGCTATTTACAAGCTGGCTGAGAAAGCTAGTCCTGCTCCTAGTTGTAACTTTGAAAACTACCAGCAGGTGGCAGTAAAGTGCAAGGAATTAACTTGTCTCGAAGGCTCAGCAGGGGAAGCCAGTGAACTTCAGACATACTGGCTGTCCAGGTCCATTAGGATGTGTGCGCTAAGAGGAGGCACAGGAACATGTATGTAAATCACATGGGTCAAAGGAAGATGTTTTAGCTTGGGTTTCTATTGTTTTGACAAAACACCTTGGCCGAAAAGCAAATTGGGGAGGAAAGGGTTTATTTGGCCTACACGTCTATATCACAGCCCATCACTGAAGGACACAAGGGCAGGAGCTCAAGCAGGGCAGGGATGTGGAAGCAGGAGCTGACGCAGAGGCTGTGGAGGGTGTTGCTTACTGGCTTGCTCCCTATGGCTTGCTCAGTCTCCTCTCTTACAGAACCCAGGACCACCTGCCCAGGGTTAGCATCACGCACGGTGTGGGCTGGGCCCTATGCATTTCCTTTTCTTTCTGTATAATTTGTTTTGTTTTATGTACATCTGTGTATTGCTTCCATATGTCTGTGTGAGGGTGTCAGAAGCTCTGGAACTTGAGTTACAGACAGGTGTGAGATGGGTGCTGCCGTGTGGGTGCTGGGGATTGAACTCGCATCCTCTGGAAGAGCAGACAGTGCTTTCAACTGTTGCGCCATCTCCCCAGCCCCAGGAGGCATTTTCTCAATTGAGGTTCCCTCCTCTCAGATGACGTCAGCTTGTGTCACGTTGACATAAAACTCTCCAGTACAGAAGCTGGAGGCTTATTCCGTGCAAACCCCGCCCTCTTTCTGGGGTTGAATAACCCTGGGCAAGCACAGAGAGGTGGTGGAGAGGAGAAACTTAGACTGGACCAAGCACCAGGGGCTCTGCATGGTTCTCTATTCTAAGGAGAACCACATCCCGAGAAGCCACAGCAGACAGGACAGCAGGTGGTGACAAGGACACTGGACCCAGGGATTGCTAAGCAGCTGTTGAGACTCAGCTGTTCCTGAAGCCGCTGGTGGTAGACACTGGATTTTGTTTTTGTTTTGGACAGATCTTAGAATGGCCCAAACTCACTTTGTAGCCCAGGCTGGCCTCAAACGCTCAGCAATTCTCCTGCGTCAGCTTCATGAGTGCTGGGAATCTACACACATGCCACCTTGGGCATACATCTCCCTCCCTCTTTGTCTCCATTCTCTCTCCTTTCTGGTTTCTCCCCCACTCTCCCTGTTCTTTGCCTCTCTGGCTCAAAGTGACATGCCAAGTAGCATAGATGGAAACTTGTGAAATCATGACCAAGAGAGACTTTCTTCCTCCACGTTGATCTTCTGAGGTGTTTGGTCACAGTGTGGGAAGCTGACTCACACAGTGAGGAAGAACATTCCAGATAGGGCCTGTGTACCCAGCAGTCTGCCTCAGCAATGATGTCCGGGTTCTAGCCGCCGGACTCCATGCACTCACACTCTGGCTAAAGGCCTGCGCTGGCCTCCTATGAACTAGGGATGATGGCTGTACCTGCAGAGCTGAGTGTCCCAGACTGCTTTCTGTAGCTGTAGGAAAATTCCCTGAGGCTGGTCTTACATCATGAAAAGAAATGATTTGGCTCAGGTTCAAGGGCATGGGGCCAACATAGGCTGTGCTCAGGGGGAGAGGTCCTCATGACAACATGTTGGTTGTATGTGGAAGGTGGGGAGGTCACGTGATGAGGAGGTTGGAGAGGGGTATGAGACAGGCCTGCTCTGTATAACAATTTATTCTCATTGGATCTAAATGGGATTTCATGAGAACTATTATAACCCCTGGTAAGGGAAGGTTCCATGACCTTCCCTCCTTCTACTGCTTCCCAACATGGTTATCTGAAGATCCAGCTTCCTGTCCATCGGTTTGTGGGAATTAAGCTGCCTCCAAACAGCGTTCTCTACCCCAGGGGAACTGACCTGTGGGGATTGCATTGCCTGGGTGCCCCGCTGTGCTCTCTGTTGGGCCTGCGAGGGAGGAATAGAAGCCAAAGATGGGGCCAAAGGCTTTCTTACTGGTTCCCTCCTTGCTCCTGGCTGCAAGGACTGTTTTCTCTCTGTAGCTCCTGCCAGGCAGGCCTGTGAGCCTTCATTCTGATCCAGAACAGAATTCCTTTACACTTAGTGCAATAGCAACCTCTCTCCACAGAGGGCGACAGAGAGACACTGGGTTCTGTTGGGATTTATCCTGACCTGCTTTCTGGCCACATCCCCAGGTCTCCTGAATTGGCTCAGGACTGGGCACACAGGGCTTATGTTTGCAGGAGTTATCTTAGTTCTTGGGCTTTCCTGTCGGACTTGGCCTGGAGAAGATGAGAGTGTGGGCCTGCAGCAGCCATATTATCACCAAGAGAGAAGAGTCTTGAGCTGTGAGTAGTCACCATGGGGATGTAAGCGTGAGATGGATATGATGGGAGTTGTAAAAGAGAAAGAGACTCCTCAAGGCATGCGTCAGCCTGCCCGTGTGAGGCTAGCGTGACCCTGGTCTTCTCAATTGTATGAACTTAGACCTGCCTTGTCTTCCAGGAGCCTCCCTCATCATAATTTTCCCACAGAGCGGTTTTAGTTGTGTTTTTGGATACTCGGGGACACAGGGGTCCTTCCTAAAATGGTGGTTTTGAGAAGAATCACTATTTTCTCTGACAGATTCTTTCCTGTGCATCTCACATATTTTCTTCATGTCTCTACTTGGTCCTTGGTGGGAAGAGTCTCAATACCCCCCTTCCTCCTTTTCCTTTTTTTTTTTTTTTTTTTTGTGGGGGTGGGGCAGGGGGCTGGCTCTCATTAGCCCAGGCTGGCCCCAAACCTCCTACCTTGACCTCTCAATTGCTAAGATTACAAGCATACCATAGCCACCACATCTGGTTTATGCAAGGCTGGGGATTGAACCCAGAACTCCATGCATAATAGGCAAGCACTCTGCCAACCAAGCCATAGATTTAGCCAGTTATCTCTGTTTCCGCTACAAGAAAAAGCAGCACTTGGAGGAGTTAAGTAACCAGCCCAAGCCACCCAGCTCCTGAGTGGCAGACTGAGGGCCGTCCAGACCTTCATGCCGACGTGCTTCACCTCACAGAGGAGAGACAGCCAGGAATCCGTGTCTCCCAGGGCCAGATGGGAGCATCTTGGTCAGTGACCCAAAGCTGGACTCTGTCACCATAGGGGAAAGAGGATGTAACCTGGAGGCTGGGTAAGGCGAGGCAGAGCAGCTTGTCTGCTAAGCGCTAATGAAAAGCTCTCCGGCTGCTTTGCCAAGTCTGCTATTGAGGTGTGAACACGCATTGGCAATTAGCAGCTGGGGCGCAGGCAGATGGAGCATGTGTGAAAGCCTTCATGGTGCCACAAAAACTCAGCTGAAGCACAGCCCCCCCCCCAGCTCCTTCCCCCTCCTGCCTGTCTGCTGTTAGGCGACCAGACCTTCCACGGTGGCTGTCTGCCGCTTGAGGGACAGTTAAGAATGGTGGTGAGATTTCCTGACGACCACACTCATTCTTGCTGCATCTGTCCCACGCTTTGACTCATTTTATCATTTCGTCACTGCTGTCAGGCAGACAGTCTGCTTTTAAGAGCTGGACTTCAACTGAGCATGGTGGCAAGAGGATCAGGAATTCATGGCTGGCCTCACCAACACAGCAAGTTCAAGGCTACGTGAGACCTTGTCTGGAAAACAACACCAATCAACTAAACAAACATAAAACTGAAAGCAAAAAACAACCCCCCCCCAAAAACCCCTCCAAAAGATCACGTGCCACAACTACTTCCCTTGTCATGTTTACTGGGAAGGGGCTTAGCCTAATAGCCAGTGAGCCTGTGGTTGTAGGGAGAGATGGCAGAGCCGCTCATTCTGGTTGCCCTGCTACTTTGCTGGTGTTAGCACGAGGAAATGAACTGGGGTTGGGTTTTATCTGCAGCTTCTTCCTGGGAGCTCAGAACAGAGTTGGCATCCCAGAATAAGCTCTACCCAGGCCAAGCCTGGAACTCACGGCCATTAGTCTCACTGTGGCTGCCCTGGTGGGATGGATGTAGGGTCACCCCTGGGTACACAGGTCTTCCCTCCTGTGGAGATGGGCTGCTGAGGCTCTGGAAAACTGTGTTGGGAGACTGGTTCCTCCTTTCCCTTTTGTTTTAAATTGAAAAATTCAGGACATTTTATCTGCTTTTGAGTGTTTTGCCTGCATGCCTGCATGCACCGGAAGATGCTGGACCCCCTGGAATGAACGGTGAGGCACCACGTGGGTGCTAGGACTAGGAACAGAACCCCGGTCCACTAGATGAGCAACATGTGCTCTTAACCCCTGAGCCATCTCTCCAGCCCCTTTTATTTGTGAGTCAGGGTCTAGATATGTAGCTCTGGCTAGCCTAGAACTCACAATGTAGATCAGGCTGGCCTTGAACTCATAGAGCTGTGGGCCCCTCGCCTGGCCACTGGTAGCATCAATTCCCCATGTGCCTAGGAAGCAGCCAAGGCAGAGAGACTCACCTTTCCACACGGTGACCCACTGTTTCTAAGCTGGCTTTCTCTGAGTGGCCACAGGATCCTATGTCCCACTAGTGACTAGTTCATGAGGGCAGATGGATTTACCTCAGCTGGAATAACTCCAGAAACAGGTGGGGCTGTCAGAGGGACAGAGGAGAGCAGCAGTCAGTGGCCAGGAGTGTCAAAGTCACTGCTCAGACAATACAAGCCACAGTGACTTATCACCACCCCAGCCTGTCCCTGCTCCTGTTAGCGCTTCATCCAGGGGGTGGACTGCTCTTCGGCAGGGGCCACCTCCATTACTGTCCCAGTCTGCACCTCTATGACAGGGCCGATGTTGTGTTGGGGACTGTGGAGGCCAGGTAGGATCCCTCAGGTCTTCCATACACGAGCTTCAGGGTGTTGAGGGTCTGCTTCTGGTGCCCCTCCATTTTATTTCCTTGTGAAACTACAGCCCTGCAGGCAATAGATCACCGGCTGAGGCTGGAGGATGAAAGCCTGCTACATTCTCCTGGGTCTCTCTCCCCCGGGATCTGTCCCCAGCTGCCTTGCTGGATGGTTACGCCTCACATGTGTTATGCCCGTAAACTTCTGAAGTGAGCTGCTTCCTATCTATTCTCTTTCTCGATAAACTCAAGCCACCTGTTAACCAGACTTGTCACTAGGAACAGATGTTCCTTTCTGAGCCCGTGTATTTGGAATAGGAGCATGCTAAGACAGTAGGAGCTGCAAAGTCACCTGGCCTTAGGAGTTAGTTCCCTCTCCTGCCTTCCCCTCTTCCTTCTCCTCCTCTCTCCCCCCTCCTTCTGTTCTCAACCTTCCCTCCCCCATCTCCACCTCCTCCCTTTATTTATTTATTTATTTATTTATTTATTTATTTATTTATTTATTTATTTATTTAAGCAAGGCTAGTTGGTGACTTTAAATCTACTTCCAGCCAAGCCTGCATAGTTACCGGTCATTTAGATAAACAGTATGTTCTCTTCTGAAAAGCAAGTTAGAAACTTTGTGGGGCTGTTTTATGGTCGGGACATGAGCCCATAGCCCCTGCTCATCCAAGTGATGGGACAGAAAAGACAGTTGATGGACAGGGACCCTCACAGGATGCAATCTATCTCCAAGCAGAATCCCAGGGTGACCTGGGAAAGGCTACGTACATTTGGACCAGTGTGGGCCTGGCTCGGTCCCAGACAGGGTGCTTCTGGGAAGTTCGCTGTCTCCAAGGGGTTGAGCATCAGACAGAAAGATGATAGATAAACGACTGTGTAATGTGTCGTTTGGCTTTTAGCGGTGGGTAAGGAAGTGTTTAAAATACAGGTTTAAGCTGGGCCTGGTCATATAGGCCTGTAATCCCAGGGACACTGGAGGCTGAGGCAGGGAGATCACAAGTTCAAGGCTCACCTGGACTTCATGAGACTGTTTGAAGATGGAAAGTAAAAAGAGGGCTGCAAAGTTCGGAGTAGAGTCCCTGCCTAGCATGTGGGCCCCACCACGAAGTGAATGAGTAAAGGCTTGACTTTCATTGAAGCATGTGAAGACTGCCAGCCTGTCATACATGTCATGGGTAGAGAACATGTCACTGGAGAGTAGCATGTTTCTCCAGGGGAGGGGCACAGAGAGATGCCAGGGTGAAGGGGCCTGTATGAGGCGCTGTCTCTGTAGCCTCTGAGTGAGGGCCGGATGAGGAAGGGCAAGTGGGTGGACACGGGACTGGCCTGTTGGAGGAGTCTAGCAGGGTCTGGGCTGGAGGGACTGTCCCTAACCACCTGGTGCCTGGTTCTAATGCGCATGGCACAGGAACTGTGTGCTGAGTGGCCACCCCACTCAGGAAGTGGTTGGGTCAGGGCTCTGGAGCTGGGTTTGCAAATGACTGTCTCTAGGGACTGAGACCCAGTAGGTGGCAACTGCTCTTTGTCTCTAGTGACAAAAAGGGAGAAATGCCCAGAGACAGTGTGTGTGTGTGTGTGTGTGTGTGTGTGTGTGTGTGTGCCTGGCATGTGTGCATATGTGTGTATCTGCACATGTGTGTATGTGTTTGCATGTGTGTATGTGTGTGCCTGTGCATATGTGTGCATATGTATGTGTGTGTGTATGTGTATTTGTGTGTATGCATGTGTGTGTATATATTTGAGTGTGCATGTGTGTATATGTGTATGCATGTGTATGCATGTGTGTGTGTGTGCCTGGCATGCGTGCATATGTGTGTATCTGCTCATGTGTGTATGTGTATGCATGTGTGTATGTGTATTTGTGTGTATGCATGTGTGTGTATGTGTATGCATGTGTATATGTGTATGCATGTGTATGCATGTGTGTGTATATATTTGAGTGTGCATGTGTGTGTATATGTATGCGTGTGTGCATGTGTGTATATGTGTATGTGTGTGTGTGTATGCGTGTGTGTGTGTATGCATGTGTATGCATGTGTGTGTGTGTGTGTGCGCGTGCGCCTGGCATGTGTGCATATATGTGTATCTGCACATGTGTGTATGTGTTTGCATGTGTGTATGTGTGTGCCTGTGCATATGTATGCATGTGTGTATGTGTATTTGTGTGTATGCATGTGTGTGTATGTGTATGCATGTGTATATGTGTATGCATGTGTATATGTGTATGCATGTGTGTGTGTGTGTGTCTGGCATGTGTGCATATGTGTGTATCTGCACATGTGTGTATGTGTATGCATGGGTATGCATGTGTGTGTGTGTGTCTGCCCTCTGCCCTCTCCAAGCCTGGTGAACAACCCCACCTCTGGACACTCAGGCCAGCCTTTCTCTGGGCTTGAGTGGCTGCTCTTTGTACTTAGTGTCATCCCCTCTGTGAGTCCATCTGAGCACACATTTAAAAATACTTTTTGAGGTGCTAAAGCTAAACCCCTGGGCCTCAGGAATGTGGTGTCCCTGCGATAGCACCCCAACCTTCTTTGTACGTTTTACTCTGAGGCAGAATCTCACAGAGTTGCCAGGTTGGCCTTGAAGCCCCCCACCCCACCCCGGGGCCCAGGCAGGCGCTGAGTACACAGGGTTCTGCTTCAGCTTCTGGAGTAGCTGGGTTACAGACTTCACCTCACTTTGGTCTTGGGCCACATGCGAGCGGGGCCAGGACTCTGGTCCTGCCTGCTGTGACTGTGACGAAGTGTCTAACAGGTCCCATGTGGGGACAACCATGTGACTCAGACAGACACTGACTTTAGGTCTGACGCCAAGTCTTCTAATGTCTTCTAGAGCCAAGGTTTTCACACAAGGGCAAATGGGGTCAGCACAGAAGCCTGGCTTGGAGAGGCAAGGTCACCAGGTCACCCCAGACTGAAGCGTCTCTCACCTGGGTCTGACCACAGCTGCCTTGCAGTCAGCCTCAGGTGCCTCGCCGGCAGTGAGTCCCTGACTGAGGACAGAATGCCTGGCCTCTGTTCTAGAACAGTTCCCTAGGTGTCCTAGGGGCCCTGTCTTAGTTCGGACCTGACTCTTCTTTGCTATGTTGGAGGAATCTGAGGCCTCTTGTCCCCATGTGAGGTCCTGGGTGGGGGCCAATCTATGCTCTCTCTTACTCACCAGGGCAGAGTTAAAGCTGCAAGGTGAGAGGTTAGAGAACCCAGCCACTCCACAGCTGTGTGTACCAGACCCTGTTCTCAGTTTGAGGGTCCCCTCCTGGACGGGTGGTACTTCTTTTCTCACTCTGACTTCAGAAGGCTCCCTCTGCATCTTGCTTAGTGCATCCCCAGGCTGTTTCTCGCAGGCACTGGTGAGGGGGAAAGGGCATCCCACGCTCTGAGGTGCCGCCCTGAAGTGGCTGGGCCGTGACCTCCTAGGCCAGGAAAGGTGACGTTAATTAGTGGGAAACTTTCTTGCAGCTCTGAGTCACAAGAGCAGGTGTCAGAGGAGCTGTGAAGGGGACCCTCGGGATTTGGGTGGCATTTCCACTCTGCCTTCTTGTGGGTATTCTGTGCGGAGATGGCGGTGTCTCCCACGAGGCAAAGAGAAGGTGTGTGTGTGTGTGTGTGTGTGTGTGTACGCACTCCAGGGGCTCAGGCTCCAGGGTTAAAAATAACCTCTGTGACAGGTAGCTTTCCGTCGCTGTGACAAAACACCCGAGGACAGCAGCTTGAGGGAGGGAGGGTTTACTTTGGTTTCTGGCTTGAGTCCATGCTCATTCAGCTTCATTGTCTCTGCTCACTTCAAGGTGCAGAGTCCCATTAGGGGTGCGCTGGTGGGACTCAGCTGCTCCCCTCACTGTAGCCGGAAGCAGACAGAAAGTAAGAGGAAGTTTTCTGGGGACACACCCCTCAAGGGCACATCTCTGATGATCTACTTCCTCCAACCAGTCCCCCACTAAGTTTCCACCACTTTCCAGTGGGCATTGAAGCTGTGGATGTGTCGTGGGTTAATCCATTGATGGGGTCAGAGCCCTCATGACCCCATTACCAGAGGTCCCACCTCTGCATAGGGAACCAAGTCTTTGATATGTGAGCTTCTAGGTGACAGTGACATTTCAGATGACACTTCAGGCACGTTTGGGGTGTTATGGCTCTAGACAGTTGGGGACATTTCGGATCTAAGCTGTAATGGATGCATTTTCCATTTCTGTTCCCTTTTGCTATTTCCTCCTTATTCTGCTTTTCAAAAATGTTTTCTGGGCATCGCGTAGGTGCTCACCCTGCATGACACCCTGGGCGGCCGCAGGGAACCTCTTTAGAGTCCCTGCCAGTATGCACAGAGCTGGTCCTGCAGGAGATGGACCAGAGTTCAGGAGCAGAAGTGGGGGAGCTGCAGGGGTGGGTGCTCAGGACAGCGAGGCACTGAAAGGAATGAGTTAGCCATGCAGTGTTCTACAGGCAGGGTATCCCAGCAGACGGCTATGCAGATGTGAAGGCCCACAATGAGATGGGGTAGGCTGGGTGTGCCTGCAGGGAAGCTTTAGGGGTTGATAGAATGTCTGGGCAGGTGTGGGGGTGTAGGAGGAGCTGGTGGACATGTGTGGGGGTGTGGGAGGGGCTGGTGGGCTGTCTGGACAGGTGTGGGGGTGTAGGAGGGGCTGGTGGACAGGTGTGTAGGTGTGGGAGGGGCCGGTGGGCAGGTGTGTAGGTGTGGGAGGGGCCGGTGGGCAGGTGTGTAGGTGTGGGAGGGGCCGGTGGACAGGTGTGTGGGTGTGGGAGGGGCCGGTGGACAGGTGTGGGGGTGTGGGAGGGGCCAGTGGACAGGTGTGTAGGTGTGGGAGGGGCCGGTGGGCTGTCTGGACAGGTGTGGAGGTGTGGGAGGGGCTGGTGGACAGGTGTGTGGGTATGGGAGGGGCCAGTGGACAGGTGTGGGGGTGTGGGAGGGGCTGCAGACCGGCAGCAGGCAGGGGTTTGAGCTGCACAGCCTACAGTCAGAACCAGACTTGTCTCAAAGTACAATTTCCGCAGCTGAACAGAGAGAAAGCAGCTGGGATGTGGGAGAAAGCAGTCAGGGAAGCTGTTGTACTGTGAGACTGGGGGCAAGTGTGCGTGTGCACACATATGTATGTGTGTGCATATGTGTACATGTACATGCTCATGTGTTTGTGCATGTATATATGTACACGTGTGTGTGTATACATGTGCATGTATATTTGTGTATGTGTGTGAGGTCCCCTCAGTGCCAGATACCCAGGACTCAGACACAGAGAGGTGAGATGGAGCCCTCTAGCTTGGCCTGCGGTCCCTCTTGGTGCACAAATTATGCTTCTTGAGGTCAGGGAATGGCTCCCTTTGAGGGCCAGAGGTTTCCCACACACTCCCCAGACTTCCGAGGCCAGATCGGCCCTCTGTGGCCTGCTGTGGGTGTGGACCGAGGCCCAGGTAAGGGTATAAAGTGCTTTCCTTGTAATATTAAAATAAACTAGAGTAGGCTAAAGTCTCACTTATTTTAAAATGAAGTGATTTCACCTTTAAAGTCAGCAGAGCTGACTGGCCTTTGGGGTCTCCCCTACTGGGATGAGGGCAGTCTGAAAAGAATGCTCTCAAGGAGTAGAAGAGGACAGGGTAGAGGTGGGCAGAGGACAGGGTGGAGGTGGGCAGGGAACAGGGTGGAGGTGAGCAGAGCACAGGGTAGAGGTGAGCAGGGGACAGGGTGGAGGTGAGCAGGGGACAGGGTGGAGGTGGGCAGGGGACAGGGTGGAGGTGAGCAGGGGACAGGGTGGAGGTGGGCAGGAAGAAGGATGAAGGACAGGCTTTGGAGTCAGGAGCAGAGGAGCCTGAACACAGCACCCATGGCGATCCCCTAGACGTCTGTCTGTTCCCCTTTCTCCCATCCCACCAGGGTCCCACTGGCCCAGAGACCCCAGCGACAAGGTCCTTTCCCTTTGGACACCCTACTGCTGCTTCACTTAGACACTCAACTGCTTCCTGGAGAGCCACAAGGGTAGGCTTTTCCTCTTTCAGCGGACACACTGAAGTCACATGTGGCTGTGTGCTGTCTGATTTCCCCCTGGCAGTCCCCTATGTGTGCAGGTTTTGCTGGGCGTGTTCTTTACATATGGAACCAGATGGAGGGAAGCAGGTGTGAGGCTGGGGTGGGTGAGGTGCCGGCTTCTGCTAGCTTCCCTTTTACTTCTGGGCAGGGTGGGTGGGTGGGGGGTAGCGGGGACTCTCGGGGATGTGGCACAGATCCTTCCTGTGGCATGCCTCACTCAGGTCAGTCCCAGGCCGGGGCTGGGCTTGAAAGCACTAAAGCCCTCTTCCAGGCTTCAGCGGTGACCATGGGTTGCCTGAAGCTGCAGCCGGCAGGCAGGGCAGGGGTGTCTTCTTGCCTCAGTTGTTATCCCTGGTGTCTGAAGAGGCACTTCCAAACAAGATGTCACTGTCCTGGGACATGCCACTGAGCTGCGACTTGGTTTTGATGAGGTACTGGGCCCTGCGGATCAGTACCCTTTCTTGTTCCTGCTTGAGCTCTAGGTAAGAGCGGGAGAAAGTATGGAAGATGGAGGTGACAGGGAAGGCCATGAGCAGGATCCCACTGAGGATGCTGCTCAGAGCCACCACCTGGCCAGGTGTGCTCCTGGGTACCATGTCTCCGTACCCCACGGTTGTCATGGTGATGACAGCCCACCAGTAGCACGCAGGGATGCTGGTGAATTCGGGGCTGTCTGCCATCTCATTCTCGATGACGTAGAGCAGCGGGGCAAAGAGGGCAATGGCCACGCACAGGAAAAGCAGCAGAAGCCCGAACTCACGTGTGCAGCGACGGGCTGTGAGCCCCAGCGTCTGCAGCCCCAGTGAGTGTCGCGCCAGGCGCATCACATAGAGGATGCGCAGTGCCCGCAGCACGCGCAGCACCAGCCCAACCTTGTCCAGGTAGCTGTTGCCCGTGCTTGGCTTGCGGCGGCTGGAGGCAGCGCCATCCACCAGCAGCGTGACGTAGTATGGTAGGATGGCCACCAGGTCGATGAGGGTCAGTGGACTCCGCAGGAAGGCGAACTTGCTGGGTGCCTGGATGAACCGCAACAGGAATTCAAGGGAGAACCAGCCAACGCATACAGACTCCACGATGAAGACGTTGTGGCACATCTGGGAACACTGGCCCTGAAGGGAGACAGGGCAGGGGTCACACTAGCAAGCTGGCAGGGAAGGACGCTATAGCCAGGGTTGGACACCCTCTCCTGGCGCCAGGCTCCGGGGCATCGCTCTGGCTTGTTGATCCTGATCTCCAGATGGACTCCTCTGGTGACCTCCCCACTCCTCCGTTTTCGGGCCTTTCCTTTTCCTCAGCGACTGGTCAGGTCCGCCTCTGCCTTGTTTGTGTGGCTGCCTGCCTGCCCGTCTGCCTGCCCGTCTGCCTGCCCGCCCGCCCGCCCGCCGCCCGCCCGCCTGCCCGCCTGCCCACCTGCCTGCCTGCCTACCTGCCTGCTGCCTGCCTGCTGCCTGCCTGCCTGCCTGCCTGCCTGCCTGCCTGCCCGCCCGCCTAACCGCCTCCCTCCCTCCCGCCTTCCCGCTCTCCTTTTCTTCCTTCCTTCTTGGTTTTTCGAGACAGGGTTTTTCTGTGTAACAGCACTATCTGTCCTGGAACTCACTCTGTAGACCAGGCTGGCCTGGAAACTCACAGAGATCCGCCTGCCTCTGCCTCCTGAGTGCTGGGATCAAAGGTGTGCGCCACCACTGCAGGGCCCTCCCTCCTTTCTCTGTCCGCCTGTTTTTCTTTCTACTTCAGAGTATTGATACAGGTGCTCAGATGATACAGCCCATGAAACTCCTCAGCCTGCATTTCCCACCCCTAGCTAGCATCCTCTTAACACAACATCCCCCAAGGGGTTGGAACCCTGGAAGGCTAAGCATGTCCCAGCTGCAGACTTTCTAAACGTCTTGATCACAGCTGGGTTTTCAGAAAACCTCCAGTCTGTCTTTCTGAAAATGCACTCTATCCTGGGGACTCTGATGTCTCCACCCTCTGGGGTTGGAATCCCTCTGCCCCGGGAAGCCTTCCTGGGATGTACCCAACCTGAATAGCCCCAGGTATGTATAGGAGCCCCCTTGTATGGTTATGAAGTGGGGTGCCACCAACCCAGGCACTAGATAATACGCTCTGTTCTGATCCCTTTATGTAGACTCACTCACTGGATCGAATGTTCACCATAGCGGTCATAGTCCCCTGTATAGGTGGGGAAACTGAGGCATACAGTGGTCTAGTAACTTTCCCACAGCTATGTAGCCAGCGTAAGATGGGATTCAGGGTCAGGCTGTCTGGGTCTAGCCCTCCCTCCTCTTCCCCAGTCCCCACGATCATCAAAAGTTAATTTTATTAGTGACATGTTTTCTTAAGAGCCTTTAAAAAACTTAAGTGTATAAGGCCATGCCAGCAATCCCCTCAGGGCTGTAAATGCAATAGTGATGATACGTCCTCCATGGTATCTGTACATAGAAGGACTTTTCCCTGGCAAGAAAAGGCTACATCAAATGGCATAAAATACTTAGCACATGAAAGGTGTCCAGTTGGTGCTTAATAAATGCTTGCAGGCATGGCATTTATGCTCACTTCATGCCATCAAACTTCGCTTTCAAATGCCTATACACTGTGTACCTCGTTCCTTCAAGTGTGGGGCAGGAGTCACAACTCAAAGACCAAGGGGTCTCATAGGTGAGGACACTCACTGGGGGGTCTCCCCCATGTACCCAGCCAGCTCTTATCAAAGGCATTCCTCTGTCACCTGTAAGAAAAGCCTAGTGTGCATTTTTTAAAATATGGAACACCAAGTCAAATTTGGGGGAGATGCTGTGTAAGCCAGTCATGTACTTCTGTGGGGTTATCCTGGCCGGGTCAGTTTTGATGGTCTCTGGAATGTGCCCAGCTCAGAGGCAGGCATGTCAGGGTCACACTCACGCACTTGTGCAGTTTGCAGGAGAGGCCGAGGGGGTCTCGTCTACGTTGGGTTTGTTTCTAGATCTCACAGGACAGAAGAGTAGGGGACACAGTTGAGACCAGGACACTGACTCCTCAGCCACAGCTACTGACTCCAGGATACTCATGTCTTAGAGGGAGGGAGGCATGCAAACACATCCACAGAAGCTATTCAAGGAGGCCAGTGAGGAAGGCCGCCCAGGGAAGGTGGTAATGAGGGATGAAGGTGTAGCCAGTCTTGTAGGATGTCTTACCTGCTCTTCCTCCTCCCGCAGGCTGGGCAGGGTGCTGACAGACAGGTTGATGGCAGTGACGGTGACGAATAAAACGGACAGGCAGGCAAACACTTTGCCAGGCAGCCCTGAATGTGGCCTCTCCACCATGTCCCGCAGCCTCCTCATACAGCGGCCCAGGTGGCCCTCACTGGTGGACGGACCCTCAGTGTCTTGGTCCTCGCTGTCCAGCGGCTCCTCCTCGTCCTCCCTCTCCATCATCTCGGCAAACTCCTCAATTTTCTGCAGGTATCGGCGCTTGCAGCAGCCATCCAGCTGGTCCTCAGCAATGCCCCAGTAAAGCAGCTCCTCCTGGAAGGACAAGGCGCACATCTCCCGTAGCAGCCGCAGCTTACCAGCCCGCAGGAAGGTGAGGATGGTGCCGAAGGCTCCGGGGTTGCGGTCAAAGAAGAATTCATTGCAGGTCACATCATAGTCATCACACACGCTCAGAATGTCGTCAAAGTTGGTGCAGGCTTTGAGCTGGCCCAGCCGTGTCAGTGGGAACTCATCCAGCGTGGTCCAGGGTAGCGAGTACTTGATGCCACCCACGTTGATGATGATCTGCCGCCTGCGGTCCCCAAGTGAGCTGCCCTGGTGCAGGTCGTCCTGCGGTCGCAACCGCTGGGCTCTTCGGTAGAACACACCCTTGATGGCCTGGCGCTGTGGGAAAAAGGCTGGGTGGAAGGAGGTGTCTGAGGCACAGCTCAGGGCGCTGTAGTCGTAGTCCGAGTTGTCTCCCGGTAATAAGGTCATTTTGGGGCTTTACATCCCTCTTGGGCCTGGGGAGGAGAAGGAGGAGAGACCCTCGGTGAACCCTAAGCCTTAGCTGAGTCCCTCACTAACTGTGGATCCTAAAGACACTTCCCTGGTCTGGGTTCCAAAGGCCACAGGTTGAAACCCTTGATTTTTCAAAAAAGAGTATGCATTTTTATTTTATTAAAAAAATGCTTCTGTGGGTTTTAAATATTTTTATGTATGTATATGTGCCTACTTGTCTGTATGTATGATATGTGTGCAGGTGCCCAAGGGGACCAGAAGAGGGTGTGAGGTTCCCTGGAAAAGGAGTCACGGGTGGTTGTAAATTGTCACGTGGGTGTTGCTGATTGAATCTCGGTTCTCTGCAAGAGAAATCAGTGTATAAAAAACTTACTGTGTGTGGTGGTGGATGTGTGTGTGTGTTTGTGCGTGCCCGTGTGGGGATGCCAGAGGACAGCTTTGTGGAATTGGTTCTCCATCTACTGTCACAGGGCTCAGTCACCAGGCTTGCTCAACAGGAGCCTTTACCTGCTGAGCCATTTCACCAGCCTGAGGCTCTCACTTCTTGGTGCTGAGGACTGGAGGCATGGGCTCTGAGGTAACTGGGGTCCATGAGGCCGGAGTGGTCCTCGGGTTGGACTAGTGTTTAGTGTGTGAAGCAGTGGAGATGGTTGAGTGAGGTAGTTGAGCCCAGGTGCAGCTGACTTAATCCACATGGGACGGGTGACAATGTTTAAGGTAGTTCTGACTGACATGTTGGGGAGTTCTAGTTTCCAGCAGAGGGGCCAGGGAGGCAGCTAACTCAACAGCCTACAGTGCCCACAACAGCCCTCCAGTCATTTGGCCACACATAGTCTTCATGATGAATAGAAAAGCCCTGGTATTTAGGTGACAGATTTTAGAGCTAGACAGCCCAGGTAAGTTTAATCATGTGACCCACTCCAGGGGATCAGGAAGGGCAAGGTACCTGACACAGGCCAAGGACTCAATACAGGCTAGTTATTATATCAGTGTTTATCTTAACACCTTGTATGGCTTCCACAAATGGGAAGCAGGTACATAAGAGGCAATGCACAAGGAAATGTCTGGTTACCAAAACAGGGCCTGGTTTGTTTGCCTGTTGGCAAATGTCACCTTGAGGACCCCAGGAGTGGCCAGTACAGAGCCAGCATTGGCTCCGCCAGGAAACCTGTGGTGCTTCATAATAAATCTGGCCCAGATTTTTTTATTTAAATTAGTGTGTGTGTATGTGTGTGTGTGTGCCCATGCGTGCATGTGTGTGCACATGCTCTCATGTGTGTGCATGCTGGGACCAGAGAAGGACATCAGGTGTCTTCCTCTATGGATTTCTGCCTTGTTGCCTTGAGGCGGGATCTCTCACTGAGCCAGAGGTATGCTGGTTCCACTCTGCTGTCTGCCCATTGGAGCCCTGGAATCGGCTTTTCTGTGATCCCTTTTCTCCACCCCCAGTGCTGAGGCTACAGGCACATTCATCTATGTCTCGCTTTTTACATGGGAAGTGGGATTTGAACTGAAGGGCTCATGCTTGCAGAGCAAGTGGTATTATCCACTGAGCCACATTCATAGCTCATGTTTTTCCTTTTTAAAATACATTTTCTGTGTGTGTGGTGTGTGCATGCATGCACACACGCATAGGTGCATGTCATAGTGTGCAGGTGTGTACAGATTGTGGAGGTCAGAGGTTAACCTTGGGTGTCATTTCTCGGGAGTCATCCATCTTTTGAACTCGCTGTTTCTAAGCCAGGCTTATTGACCAGCCCTGGGGTCTGCCTGCCTCCACCTTCCCAGTGCTGGGATTACAGTCACATGCCACCATGCCTGGCTTATTAGTCAGTGCTGGGGATTGAACTCAGGTCCTCACGATGGAGCGACAAGCACTTTACTCTGGGAGCCATCTTCTTAGCCTCACTGTGTACCCAGTTTTATGATTATCTGTGAGCAAGCGTGGATCCTCCTGTGTACCGTCTGCTCTCCGGGGGAGGCACCATGCCTGACTCATCCCGGACCCCGCACCTAGCAGTGTAAAGGCTCCAAGACCCACTCACTAGATGAGAGCATTTACTGTGGATAAGCTAACAGCAGGAGCCAATTTTAGAAAACAGAGGTCAGAACATCAGTAATTACGAACTCCTTCCTTCCCAGCTTCAGAGTGAAGCGTCTGTACTCAGTGAATGAGATGGCTAACCATCTCCAGCTCGTGGGCTCAGCTTGGTTCATGAATACTTCTGATAATTAAGGAATTTCACGTATCCATGGCCTGAATTCCAGTTGAGAGATGGCTGTGCCTTTCAGGCTGGCTCTTGTCTACTATAGTTCCAGCTGCTCCCACCGTCTCTGTCACACCCTCTCTGCTCCACTCACATGTTTCCTTCCTGGACTATAGGCATTTGAGACTGGGATTATGCAAAGACCTTTCTAGAAGTAAACAGATGTATAGGAAAGTGGACTAAGTTTCGTACTTTGCCCCTTTCCCAATCTCACTATGAAACCCAAGTTGTCCTCAGAATTGTGACCCTCCTGCCTAAGTCTCAGGAGCTCTGGGATTATAGGTCTGCACTATGATGCTTAGGGAACACTTGGCTTCTTAAGATCACATCCAAAGCTGGGCTTGGTAGTGCACATCTGTAATCCCAGCACCTGGGAGGTAGAGGCAGGAGGATTACTGAGTGGAAGGTCAGCATAGACTGTTCAGTGAGACATTGTTTTGTTTTTTCTAACATTATTCAATATGAATGGGTGTTTTGTTTGCATGCTTGTCTACACTGCAAGTGTGCAGTGTCCACGGAGGGGTTGGAATTATGCACTGTTTGTGAGCCGCTGTATGGGTGCTGGAAACCGAACGAACCTGAGTGCTCTGGAAGAGCAGCCAGTGCCCTCCAGAGCTGAGCCATCTCTCCAGCCCTAGCTAGAGACACCGGTTTTTGTTGTTGTTTCCAAGGCTTTCTTTGTGTAGCCCTAGCTGTCCTGAGACTTGCTTGATAGATCATGCTGGTCTTGAACTCAAAGATCTGCCTGCCTCTGCCTCCTGGTGCTGGGTTAAAGGCGTGCACACTGCTTGTGGTTTTTAAAAAATGTATATTTAAAAAATTCTATTTTACATGGATGGGTGTTTTGCCTGCATGCATGTACGTGAGTGTCTGGGGCAGGTAGAGGTGTGAGATCCCTTGAACTGGAGTTACAGTTGGTTGTGAGCTGCCCTGTGGGTGCTGGGAATTGAACCCGGACTCTCTGAAAGAGCAGCCAGGGCTTTCAAGTGCTGAGTCACCTCTCCAGCCCATACAGACACTGCCTTAATAAAGAAACCCAAACAGCCGGGGATGTAGCTCAGTTGGTAGAGAGCCTGCCTCGCATGAAGGAAGCCCTGGGTTGTGCCTGGCACTGAAGACACTGGGCATGATGGCGTTCCCCGGAAACCCAGAGCTGGGGGTGGGGGGAGTCAGGAGAGTTGCATGTTTAGATTGTTCATTGTTCTTCACCAACATGAACTGAAGTTCCTAGGGGGAGAGAAAAAGACAGAGAGACAGAGGGGGAGGGGAGGCTGTACCTGTGCTAAATATTCCATGAGGCGAAATGACAGAACTTGGAAGATTATGGATTGTTAAAATGTTGCGGACCAGAACCAAATTATCTTGGGCTATTTTTAGTCCCTCTGAAAGCCATTCAGTGCCCGCACCATGTCTGATCCAATCTCCTTGTGACCAGGGAGCCCTTAGAATATATCAGACCACTAGATTTGTTGTGATCCACCTACCTGTGGCCCCCACTACTGTATTTGGTAAATACTTTGATTTATCGTTGGCAAAAATAATCATTGGCAAATATTTGATTTCTTTGTCCTGTAATTAATAAAATCTCACACAACCACTTCCATAGTGGAATATGCTATTTGGGGAAATGTCAATCTGTTTTCCTGAGCTGCGGCCACTACGATTTGGCTCCAGAACAAACTGTCTCTTCTTCCTTTTGGAGGCAAGAGAATTGGTTTTTGTTTGTTTGTTTGAGACAGGGTTTCTCTGTGCAGCCCTGCTGTCCTGGAACTCTTGCTGTAAACCTGGCTGGCCTCAAGCTCAGAGATTTGGCTGCCAGTGCTGGGATTAAAGGCCTGTGCCACCACAGCCCAGAAACAGCAGGTTTTTAACTGACACGACATAGCCAAGTAGAGGCCAGTCAGAGCTACTGGATGACCCATTTCAAGACCAAACCCAATGAAACCATTACTCCCCCCAATTCCAGAAGGAAGCAAGTGGTGCTGGTGAAGACGATCATTTCCAGCATCAGAGAATTCAATGGGGATAGGGATACTTAGGGATGCACAGCAGCAACCTGAGCAGGGTGGGTGCTCACTTCAAGGGGCCTCACCCCACAGAGCATCACTCCACTCTCTCACCTTTGGGGAAGGCCGTAGCTTCACAAGCTAAAGCTGTTTGAAGTCAAATGATGCCCTTTAGAGCAGCTGGAAGCTTTTCACTTCTCTTAAGATTGGAACCCATGTCCTCAGGCTAAGCCTGCCGGGATGCCTCCTAGGCGTGGGAACAGTCCCTTTTAGGTGCCTCTATAGACCTTGCTTCTCAGCTCTGCTGCTTTATTGAGCCATCACAGACAAGAGCAAAGCCGCGTTTACTCGGCTAGAGCCTGGAAGTAGAGGAGCTTCCTCGAGGCTCACCCATGAGCCCTCTTTTCTCCAGGAGTCTCCCTTGCATCCCCCACTGCCCTCAGGCAAGGCCCCCCCATCAGCATCTCCTTGGGTCCCCTGCTCACAGTGGGATTCTCACATGGAGTGTCCTAGCAGGCTACTTGTAGCAGAGGGAGGTGGGTGAGTGCCAGAGGTGCGGAGTTGGAGGTGCGGAGGTGCAGAGATGCCTTACCTCCAAGCCAAAGCTCACTGGGAGGGTCAGAGGGCTGAGCCACTCACTGCTGGAGGGATTGCTGCTGCTGCGGGAGGGATTTCGGGGAGGGATTCCGTGCACTTTTCCCAGGCTATGGTTCCACTAATACCCGTTCTGATGGGCACAGGGGGACAGCTGGCATTTCTAGACTTCAGAGTTAAGCGTATTCATCAAACAGGCTCACAGCCACTTTCCTGGACACAAGCGATGATTTTTCCAGTCCAATCCCTCTCAAGGGTCACGTCTGTCCTTTCACTGAGCCAGTTATGCTGCCTGCAAGGAGTGTGTGTGTGTGTATGAGTGTGTGTGAGTGTGTATGAGTGTGTGAGTGTGTGTATGAGTGTGAGTGTGTATGAGTGTGTATGAGTGTGTGTGAGTGTGTGAGTGAGTGAGTGTGCGTGTAAGTGTGTGAATGTGTGTGAGTGTGTATGAGTGTGTGTAAGTGTGCATGTGAGTGTGTATGAGTGTGTGAGAGTGTAAGTGTGTGAGTTGTGTGTTTGAGTGTGTGAGTTTGTGAGTGAGTGTGCGTGTAAGTGTGTGTGAATGTGTGTGAGTGTGTGTGAGTGTGAGTGTGCGTGTGAGTGTGTGTGAGTGTGTATGAGTGTGTGTGAGTGTGTGAGTGTGCATGTAAGTGTGTGAATGTGTGTGAGTGTGTGAGTGTGTATGAGTGTGTGTAAGTGTGCATGTGAGTGTGTATGAGAGTGTAAGTGTGTGAGTTGTGTGTTTGAGTGTGTGAGTTTGTGAGTGAGTGTGCGTGTAAGTGTGTGTGAATGTGTGTGAGTGTGTGTGAGTGTGTGTGAGTGTGCGTGTGAGTGTGTGTGAGTGTGTATGAGTGTGTGTGAGTGTGTGAGTGTGCATGTAAGTGTGTGAATGTGTGTGAGTGTGTGAGTGTGTATGAGTGTGTGTAAGTGTGCATGTGAGTGTGTATGAGAGTGTAAGTGTGTGAGTTGTGTGTTTGAGTGTGTGAGTTTGTGAGTGAGTGTGCGTGTAAGTGTGTGTGAATGTGTGTGAGTGTGTGTGTGAGTGTGTGTATGAGTGTGTGTGTGTGTGTGGGGGGGGAGTCTTGCCTTCCTTCCTGAACTTTCCCATGTATCAGATGCCATGCTGGACACATCAGACAACCCGAGTCCTGCCTCTGTCCTCATGCAGCTTGTGGTCCACAGAGGGGACACGGTTTCCACATAAGTTCACCAGTAACTTCAGGATATAGCAACTATTGTGAGGAGTCAGAGCTGTTGATGGAGGGTGACTATGGGGTGGCAACATTGTCTGGAGGAGTCCGGGGGTCTCCTGAGAGGAGGGGACATAGGGCAGGGCCTCGCGTGTGTGATTCTTGTGATTCTTGGGGTTGGTTACTCTGGGTTTAGGGAACAGCCAGGGTTGCTCTGTCTTGCAAGTGGGCTTGGATGATCAAGACTGAAGGGCAGGCTGAGAGGCTGGGCAGATGCGGGGCAGGAGGTGGGACATGCATTTGGAGGTCAACAGGTACATGTATAGAGGCCATGTAGGTCGCAGGCAGCAGCTTGGGTTTATTATGTGAGGCAGGCTTTGTGGGCAGGCTAGGAGTAGAATTGGGGGCTACAGTGGGAAGACCAAGGTTAGGACAAGTGAGGGGACTGGGGCCTGGCATGGCTTCAGTGGGCTTGGAGACAGAGCAGGCAGAACTTACTGAGAGGTGGGGCCTGGGATCAAGGACTAGCGAGGAGGGTGATTCCAGAGGTGACATTTACAGAGGCGACCGGTAGGTGGCGCTAACAGGCATGGATGAGAAGGCACTTCTGACAAGAAACTGATGTGGGAGACGGACAGGGAGGATGTGACTTAAGTGTAGGAGACAGCAGGGCGCAGTATCTCACAGGTAGGTGTCTGAGCGCCAGAATAGACCTGGCCAGTGTGTGCGCTGATGAGTGTGTAAACTGGCAGTGGCACAGAGAGAGGCGAGGCTAGCAGAGCTACCTTCAGGTGCAGAGGCAGGAGCCTGACTGGGTACGGTACCCAGAGCGCAGCACCCTATTGAAGTGGCCCCCACATCAGATCAGAGAAGTCAGTGTAGACGGACGTCACAGGGGTCATAGGTCGGGAAGATGAGAGTCACCCCGGGACACACATCCAACTCCTGGACCACGTGAGCACGCTACAACAAGGGGGCCTGAGGCTACAGACGGAGGAAGGCTGCCAAGGGAACCAACCTGTAGGCTACCTGTGGCTTTGGCGGGGAGGAGCTGGGAGCCATGGGTACAGGCTGCCACCACAGGTTAAGACAGGCAAGTCAAGTATTTTCTGAAAAATCAGAGAGGGGCGTGGTCTTGTCAGCCCCCCAGTTTTAGCCATCAGACCCCCTTTAAATACACGGTTTTCAGAGCCAGAAGGAGTGTGGATTATCTTACACCATTCAGCTTGAGGCAATCAGAATATAAAATAGCCCGGCGTCGTGGAGTCCGTCTTTAATCCCAGCATTCAGGAGGCAGAGGCAGAGGCAGAGCTCTGCCTGGTCAAAGACAAAGAGAAGGAAGATGTGAGGGGAGGAGGGGTAGTACATATAGGAGATGACTGAGTCTGGGCTGGGCTTCCTTCTCGGGTGGCAATCAGCCGATTTGCTCACTTGGGGTTGGGATGAGAACAGAAGAGCCCACTAGCTTTGAAAAGGCTGGTTGCCCTCTGACTCTGGGCTTCTGCATCTATGAAATGGAGATATGAACGATTCCTACCCACTTGAATTGTGGTGAAGCGATGACATGAGTGACGTCCGTCCTTGGCCTAGTGCCTGGTCAACAGACACCTGGTGCTTTAGTCTTAGCTCTGAGAACTGTCTATCACCCATCTTCAACCACCAGCCAAGGGCGCATCCCCTGAACTGACCCCCCAGGGTTTGAACTCACTGTTTGACTCCATAGCCCAGGGCTGGAGGGAGTGGCATCTGACCAGCCTCCAGGCAAGGCCATCCTGTGCTGCTAAGGACACTGAGGGGTGCTGTTCCCCTGTGGTTCTAGAGCCCCGATCCAGCATCTATTTCACAGTCATCCACCTTTAAATCTTTGAAGCCACTCGGGGTCTGCTTCATGGAAATCTGATCTCTGGGATGAACAGGACACAAGAGTGTCACCCCTTGTACTTGGTGGCAGTGGGAAGTTCCCGGTGTCCATCCCCAGGGACCAGTTCGGTGAGTCTGGGTAGAGGAAGACAGAAGAGGCGAGGATTGTGATCTGTGTAGGATTGAAAGCACAACTGGGTCTCGAAGCCGAGTATGAAAAGCAGCAAAGTTTACAGCATCTTGCTAGTTATGCAAATGGACACATCATGTCAACTAGGACTCACACACAGAACACTGTGTGTTACATGGAGGTGCCTGGAAGGAGTGGAAAGAGACCGAGCCCTGGGATTGGAAGGGAGGAAAAAAATAGGGACTAGAAGACGGTCCAGCACTGGTCAAGGAGGAAGTATGCCGGTGAGCAGATGGGTTACCTGCCTTACAACAGACACAGGCCCCATAAAAGTTCCAGTGTGGGGACGGTCTTGGGTGCTCAGAAGGGATGCCAGAGCATGGTGTCCCTCCCACCCTTGCCCCTAGATTTCCTCAGCCTTGGATCCTGACTGTCTGGCTGCTTCAGCAGCCACCATTATGTTAAAGTCCCAAAGAGAAGTGGGAGGGAGGGCTCTCCAAATGCCTGGGGAACCCGGGGCTGCAAGGAGCCTCCTGCCCAACTGCTCAGTGTGGGTAGAGACCCTCCCTTTCTGTCTGTCTGTCATCTCCCTTCCAGATGCCTCCATCTTATTCTCCTCCAGGAGACCCAAGGCAAGCCAGGGCTGTTTCTTGTCCTTTCTCCTGGAAGAAAAGTAGCAGGCCAGGAGCTGTGACCGAGGCCCAGCAAGTGTTTCCAAAGATAAACATTCATTCAGAGGGAGGCTTCTAGGTAGCACTGGGCCCACCATAGGCTCAAGGCATGAGCTCAAGGGGTGGGGCCTGGATGTGGGGGAAGAGTCGTGGCAAGGGACAAATGGCTAACCATAACCTCTGCTCCTGTGAAGGAGCCTGCACTCAAGCCAGGCATCCACACTAGAGCACTGGCTCCTCAGAGTCGCCTTCTGCCCCTTAAATAAGAGCATTGTCATGCAGAGCTCCGACAGGCAGTGAGTGGAGGTTTCCATAGCCTTCACCTGATCCCCCATCCTGTGGTCCTCATATGAGCTGCTGTGGGTTGACTCTGACCCCTAAGGCCCCTTCTGAGGCTGTTCCAGAAGCGGCTGGTCTGTCCTTTGCTTGTTTAGCTCATCCCTTCTGAGGAGCTCTTGCATTTTTTTCAGGGTAGGTGCAGAGTGCTAACCCTCACCTGGCCCTAAACAGTGACACTCTAGACTTCTCTCCACTGCACACTAAGTGCCAAGGTGTGACGCTGGAGCCCTAACTTCAGGTGCTTGCATTTCTTTCCTAAAAGGCAAGAAGGGGAAACTGAGGCTTACTGAAACAAGCACACAGTACTGGAGGTAAGGGATAGCAATTTAGTCGGTGGGTTATAGACCAGGCACTTTGGATTCCTGCATTCTACTGTGCTTGTGGGGACTGAGACGGGTGTCATTTCTGCCAGTTGCTGGGGCTAGGGATGGAGCTCACCTCCGTTTTTACAGTTCAAGCTTTGGAAGGGTCTGGGGGATCGGGAGAAGCTGGGGACTGGAGGCTGAGAATGGTATCATCTTAGTATTTACACTGGATTAGGGCAAGAAACCAACTGATTTTCTTGAGCTCGGGGTCACCACTGTAGCCTCCAGAGATGTGACCATGAGTGCAGAGGTTACACCCAGGCCTGGTCATTAGCCAAGGAATGTAAGAGGCCTCTAGGAGCTGGAGAAGGTATGGGGTGTGGATTCTCCCCAGAGATGTGTGAATCTTACTCAGTGAGACATGCTTTGGACTTCTCACCTTCCCAAAACTCTGTTGACAAACGCTCATGTATGAAGCAAGAGCCTAACACAGACCCCCTAGACAAATTTCTAGAAGTTAGAGTATTTGTTTCTTAAGCGGCTTGTGTCTTTGTTTTGGCTTCTGGACTGTAGTAGGGACTTGAGGCGCCCGTTTCGTCTCTTCCCTGGCTCTCAGGGAAGCCTCATCTGTCAGGATTAGGGCTCCTGGCTGGGCTGACTCAGGGGTTGGTCATGCTGCATTCACCCCCAATTAAATCGTTAATTATAACAGATCCAGCTATTAGCCTGCCCTGGTCCTTGCATGCTGCCCCCCTCCCCTCAGCAATGGCGCATGTGGAAGTCTGTCTTTGACACTTGTCATCCATCGTCCCCACAGACCCAGCTTTCCCTCCTGGGAAGGGGGTTCAAAGTCCCTGGGGGATTAACGCTGGGAGATGGGTGGTTCCTTTCTCCATGCCTCATCTGAACCAAAATAAGACATAGCTCCTCTCTCCAGTGTCAAGAGGGCAGGCTGTCTGTTTAGCCACCTGGCTCTGCTGCCGGCAAAACGGATCCTGGCGCACACCTGCCTTCTACTGGGAGTGTTTTAGAATTGGGGCCAGGACACTTATTCCGCTAGCCTCCCCTCTGTGTGTGTGTGTACACACGTACCTAGGGGACAATCTTGGATGTTGTTTCGGGCACTGTTTACTTATTTTTGAGGCAGGGCCTCTCTCTTGGGCGGGCAGACAACTGAGCCTTGGAGACCATCTGTCATTGATCCCTGCCTTGTTGTTGCTGTTTTTGGTTTTGCTTCTGGGGACCAAATTCAGGTCCTCTTGCTTATTACTGACCTACCCATCTTCCATTTTTGTTTATTTGTGGTTAGAAATTGGGGAACAGAGACAGCTGATCTGAACAAGGAGGAGCTAATGGGCCCCCCAGACTGAAAGCTGGGAAACCAGCATTGGACTGACTCAGACCCCCTGAACATGGGTCTCCGCTAGAAGGCCTGGGTAGTCTAAGGGACCTCTGACAGTGGAACCAGGATGTATCCCTGGTGCACGAAAGGACTTTGGGAGCTCATTCCCCATGGAGGGATACTCCCTTAGCCTAGAGGCAGGAGGGAGGGCCTAGTCCCTACCCTGAATGACTTGACAGATTTAGATGACCCCCACCAGGAAGGCATCACCCTACATGTAGAGTGTGGGGGGGTGATGGGATGGGGTGGGGGACATGGGAGGGTTGAAGAGAGGGAGGGACAGAGAGGGAACTGGGATAGATATGTAAAATAAGAAAAACAAAGAAAGAAATTGGGGAGCAGGGGCTAAACCAGCAGTGATAGTGAACGGGGAAGCACCAGATAGGAAGCTTCTCAAGCGGCTCGGGAGGAAGGAGGGCTCGTTGTACCTGACATCTGCCGGGGCCGAGCAGGCCTGAGATGGGGGAACTTAGGCAGAGTCACACGCTGACTGCTCATTCAGAACAGTCTGCCAGGTAAACGGATCAGGGCTCCTTCATCCCTGTGTGTGTGTGTGTGTGTGTGTGTGTGTGTGTGTGTGGAACTCTACTTAGATCACATTACCATCCACCATCTCCCCAGGTGGGGTGAGGGAAGGGGCTCCTTTTCTGAGTTTAGGGAACTAACCCAGAGGGGATTCTTGGAGAAGGCTGCTCTATGAGGGCACCCCCCCCACATCCTCCCCCTGGTGTTCAGGAAACATCTTGGCCTTTCTGTCCCCTGGGGCAGGTGGCTCAGCAGCCCACTCAGTACAGAGAACCGAAAGTGTTCCCAGGTCTGCCTCATCAGACTGCAGGATGCTCACAGCCTGGGTCCTCTATCTCTGGGGAAAGGCACAGGGTGTCTTGTTTTCCATGTGCTGGTCCCCTGTGGGTTTGGAGTGTGTCCCAGGGCAGACATTTTTCCACTGGAATGAGTTGGCTCAGAGCTGGGCTGGTAAGAGTAGTCCCCTGGGTCTGTGCCTCCATGCCTGGCTTGACTTCCCTCCCTCCCTACCCAGCAGGTGCCTTGGCAAAGCCACAAAAGCTTAAAGACCCACACATAGATAAAGCCACCACTTTCTCACCCCACGGCTTTAATCTCCAGGGACACTACTTAACCTGGAGCTGTGTTTACCAGCGAGACACCCTACAGTGACTCGTAGAGTGTGGTCACAGGTGTGTGTGTGTGTGTGTGTGTGTGTGTGTGTAACAGACCCCAGTGAATATCTACCCAGATTTATAGAAGCACTCTCTCCCTTCTCCAGTCCCTGCCCCCTCCCCTCCCCTCCCCTTTTCTGCACTTAGCTCAGGTGTCACTGAAGGGATGGGATATGTCCTAGCACCCAGGGACAGAACATGTGTTTGCCTCCCACCTTCACCGGCTTGGGGAACTCTGGTGCCTAGCACCCTTTAAGTGCATCCAAATTGCAAGTGGGTTATAAACTGCATGCCAAACGGACAGCTCAGCTCATGAACCCCGTCACTAGGAGGCTGCGCTCACCTAACATCAGATGAACCTTCTCAGAACCCCCCACCCCAGCTTTAAAAAGCCTAGCTCTTCCTTTCCAGGGACCACCCCCTCATATAAGAACCCCGTATATCTATACCCATGGACTACTGCCGCTGGCCACCCTGGCAGGGGGTGACCTCCAAGGTAGGGCCTGGATCTCACCTCTACCTAAACCCTAGGAGGGCTGTCCCCCATCTTGCCGGTCCCCACCTTGGTCACTGTCCAATACAGGCTTGTTGAAAAACCCATGAATGAATGAACACTGAGTACTTGGTATAGTGAGCTACCCACAGTAGGTGCTCAACCAATTTTTTGTACAATTCGAGGAATGAACGAATTTGTTTGTTTTCCATCCACACCCAAAAACTGTAAGCAAAGCTGGGCCACTCAGGCACGGGTACTCTGAGGCTAAGGAGACCTCTAACTTCCCCACTAGATGCTGAGGCCCATGGCCATTGAACTGTCCCCAGGGCCTTGCCATGGACCATGGACGGACCAAGTAGGCAGTTCATAAGCCTTCACTGAGTTCCTAATTAATGAATGACTTAAAGAGGCCCAGTGGTGGGGGTGCTGCATTCCGTGCCTACAGGCAGTGAACCAGCAAGTGAAAGACGCCCCTGCTCCCAACTCCTCCTCCCGGGGGACCCCAAGAATCCAGCATGCAAAGTCAGGATGCTCCGGGGTGTCCCGCCAGAGAGCGCACTTTGAGTCCCCAGGACCCCTCGAGAGGATCTGGGGCTGGACCAAACCCGGCGCTTGGGCGCATCCCGCACGGCCCCGGCGGCCTCTCCCGGGATCCTAGGCACCCGAAGGAGGTACCGGGGCCGCGGCCATGTGCAGAGCCCAAAGCGCCGCCGCTTGCAGGAACAGGGTCCTGCCAGGGAGCAGCCCGCGAAGTTCCCACCTTAAGTTCCCGTCACAGCGTCCCCGCCTTGGAGCTGGCCGGGCCGCAGCTCGGTCCCCCGGTGCAGCAATGCCGGGGTGAGGATGCCCGAGGGGGCAGCAGGTGGCGCGTGGCGCCCACTTGGCCTCCGGTGCTGCTGGCAAACTTTCGCCCTGGGGCCGCCAGACTGCACGCTCGGACCCCGGGCTGTCCCGCCTCCGCCTCCTGGTGTCCGCCGGGCTGCGAGTGCGCCGGCAACGCGGCAAAGCAGCAGCAGAGGGAGGTGGCGGGGCAGGAGGCGGGTCGGAGGGAGGGGACTGCGCACGGGGCGGAGAGAGGGAGGGGCGGCGGGGTGGGGGTGGGGGTGGTGGAGTCATCGCGGTGGGACCCCGCCACGGAGATGCCATGTACTGTGGCCGGGTCAGAGCCCACTTGGATGCTGGGTCCTGGAGGAACGCAGCGCCGTGCTCTCTTCATCCCACCTCCTCCCCGCTGTCCTGGCCCCTCAGGCCTCTGCCTGACTCCCCTCTCCAGTTGCTCATTTTCGCGGTAATGGTGGGGCATTCATGCTGCCCTTCCACTCTAGGCTCAACGAGTGCCAGGACCTGAGCCTCATTCCCCACGCGTGTCTTTATCGTGGGAATGGCACTCACCCTGTCTTGTGTCCTCAGGAGGTCCTAGGGCGCACGAGGACGTGGACCCTAGGACACTGGGAGTGTCACCTCCTGAGGGTTCTTCTTGCGTGGCAGCCCCATGCTGCACTCCACCTAAACATCGCCTTCCAGGGGCCACACCAGCCATGTCAAGTGCTCTTCCCACTGGAGGCCTTGGGCCCTCCCTACCTTAAGACCTCAAGGCCTGCACTGTCTCTGCGGTGTCACCGTAGCCAAAGAACGGGTGTCCCCAGAGTGACCCTATACTCCAGTTGCCCACTGGGTAGCCCGGGGAGGGCAGGATGGACTCCGGAGGTCTCTGAGTTGGTTCGAGTTCCAGCAGGCATTGAGGTTAGGTGGTAGCGCTGGCTGAGAGGAGAGAGAGCCGCTCGCAGAACAGGCATTCTGGGATTGGTACTGTCCTTTCTTTCTCCTCTGTCGGGGAAGCAGGAGGGACACAGAGTCTACGCTCAGGAGCGGGGCTCCCATTCCTTCTGGGGTGAGGCTTGGCTCTGGGGTGTAAGCTTCGGGTTCACTCAGCAGGAGGGTGGAGACAGATGGCAGAGTCAGAGAGTGAGCAAGGACCTGCCCCAGGGGCTCCCCAGCCTCTGCAGAGGCTGCACCGGGAGAGGCAGGGCTGGGGATTGCAGGAGTAGGGTGAGGTCCAGGGAGGAGAGACTCAGTGGGCAGAAGATAGATGGGACTCCCGAGGGGCAGCCAGAACACTGGACCATGAGCCACAAGAAGCAGGGCTTTGGAAGACTTTCAGAGACCCCACTCAGGCAGAGAGAGAGAGAGACATGGAGACAGTGCATAAGGATTCCCCTGCTGTGTGGACCCTGGTGGCCATTGTTCCTGGGTCCCATGTTGAGAGCATGGCTGATCCTTGGTGCTGTATCAGGCCCCTGCCTTCTTGAATAGAAGGACCCACACTTCCATGGTTCTTGCTTTCCCCTGAGCCTCTGGCTCCACCAGAGCAAGGGCTGTGCTGCCTTCCTTCTGGCTGGCAGCTTCCACGCCGCTGACTGATCAGAAGCCTCTTCAGTGATTGCTGGTGGGACCCAGGATTACCCTGTGACAGAACTGATCACCCCAGCAAGTCAACTTCTGTCCCCATGGAGGACCACAGGACCAGGGTGTGCGTAGAAGTTACAGCCTTCCTGTGGGCTGAGTCTTCTGGAGAATGCTTCAAACCCAGTAGACCCAGCTTGCAGCCCTCTAGCAAGTTACCTAATCTGGGATTTTGACAACTTCAGTCCATTCCAGCCCCACCTGACTCCAGAGCTCACCAGAAATACTCAGATGGGTTGTGAGGCTCAAACTAGCTACTTTATGTGTATCTGAAGGGGATCATGCCCACAGGCTGGGCCTATCAGAACCGGTCTGGTGCTGGGGTGACTTGCAGAGAGGTCTCAGAACAGCAGGGGCAGACTTCCTCCTTCTCCATCACCCCCACATAGTCTCAGACCCAGGCGGTTCTCAGGGGTGAATTTATGATCTTACCCCCACTGCTTCACCATGCCCAATAAAACCCTTCTGGGTCCTTTTAAGGCATCCCTCTTTGCAGTCCCCTCCCTCCAGGGGAGCCTTCCAGATCCTTGGTTCCTCCTCTCTTCCTTACCCTCCCAAAAGCATCTCTGCCCAAATTGTCCTGAGGAGAAGGATGCTGATGCTGCTGGAGAAGGATTTCTGAAAAGATGAGAGCCACCCGGCTTGCTGAACAGTGTGGCCTGTAGGTGACACAGTGTGGCCTGTAGGTGACACAGTGTGGCCTGTAGGTGACACGGTGTGGCCTGTAGGTGACAGGCACGCACTTGATCAGTAGGCATGGGCTGTGGCACACAGCCCTGTTTTATTTGCCTCTACTGGGTTAAGTTTTAAGAATTTTTTTTTTTAAATTGATTGCCAACATTTAAAAAAACTGGGTTTCACGTGATACTTCTTTTTCTTTTAAGAAGCTGACAGATCTGGCTAGCATTCCTTTTTATTTTTATTCACTTGAGAAAGGGTTTCTTGTGACCTAAGCTGGTCTTGCACTTGCTATGTGGCTGAGGATGACCTTGAACTTCAGGGACTTCTGTCACTGCCTTCCAAGTGCTGGGGTTACAGATGTGTGCTACTATCACAATGCTGGCTTTTAATTAAATTAAAAAAAATGATGATTGACACAGGCTTTCTTGAAGGCCAGGCTGACCTTGAGCTTGATACAAGTCTGAGGATGAACTCGAACTCTTGGCCTTCTAGCCTGCTTCACCAGGATCCTTAAGGAAGCAATAATATTGAGGGTTATGGTTTGTTTCTCCGCCTACATTTAAGCTGCTGCCCGCCTGTAGGAGCCAAGCTGGTGTAGGTCATCCAGGCAAATGGCCTAGAGTCACGTGGCAGATGGCAAAGCCAGGTCTGAAGCCAGGCCAAACTGACCCCTGAGGCCTAAATTCACACTGAAAACCAAACACCACTGGGCTCCTGGCAGGAGGAGATGCGTTAGGGCGTCTCAGGAGGAGCCTTAAAAGGGAGTTGCTGTCAGTGGGTGAAGAATGTTTTCCTTCTTATCCACTAGCCACTGTCAGCGAGTCACCAAGTCTGGGCCGCTCTTCCAAGGTTATCTACAGCTGTCTGAAGTTCTTATCTATCCACCCCGCATGAAAAGGCATGAAAAGGCTTAGAGCTGTGAGTCCTAAGAGGCGAGAGCCTAAGGCCCCAAGGGTCTTACTCAGGGACATGAGGGGTGTGGCTTGGCTGATAGGAAAGACCGGCTGCTGAGTCTGGTCAGGGAGAAGGAGGGCAAGGGACCTTTCTCTCTGGGAGACACTGCCTTCTGGTCCCTCTGCCCCTTTCTGTGCCTCTGATTCTTGTCAGCCCCGTTCCTCTTCCTTAAATCCCATTAATTTCTGTTGTCACCTCGAGACCCCTCACGCAGGCCGGGAGTCCGTGTGTGCCTTTAGTTCTTGAAAACTTGATATTTAGCACACCATGGATTATTTTTGACATTTTGATATTTTAAAATATTGCATCAAGCTGGATAGTGGTAGCGCACTCCTTTAATCCCAGTACTCAGGATGCAGAGGCAGGCAGATCTCTGAGTTCCGGGCCATCCAGGTCTACAGAATGAGTTCTAGGACAGCCAAAGCTACACGGAGAAATCCTGCCTCGGAAAAAAACAAACAAGTGAAAATATTATGTCTAGATGTTACTGGTTCTCCTTAAAGAGTTCGTTTGAAGGGAAAGAGGTCACTTTATTTTATTGCTTCACTCCAGATCCATTCTGGAGGTTTTTTTTTTTTTTTTTTTTTTTTTCTTGAGAGCTTCCTACGTAGAACAGCGTGGCCTGAAACTCACATAGATCTGCCTGCCTCAGCCTCTGGAGTTCTGGGACTAAAGGGGTCTGTTACCATGCCAAACCCCCATTTCTTTTCTTTAAAAAAAAATGTTATATATAAAAGGTGGAAGAGATAGCTCATTGGTCAAGAGTACTGGCTGCTCTGGCAGAGGACCTGAGTTCAGTTCCCATCACCCACGTGGCAGCTCACAACCATGTGTAACTCCAGTTTCAGGAAATCTGACACCTTCTGCAGGTACTGCGTGCACACGGTACATAGGCAAGACACCCATACACATACAAGTAAATCTTAAAAAATATTTTCCTTTTTACTTATGTGTATGGATGTATATAAATGCTCATGTGAGTACGGGTGCCCAAAAAGGCCAGAAGAGGGCGGAGGATCCCCTGGAGGGGATTGCAGGCAGTTATGAGTCCCTTGATGGTGGGTGCTGAGAGCAAGCTGAGGTACTCAGCAAGTGCAGCCAGGTCTGCTCGCGAGCCCCGCCCGGTTCCTCGGAAGGAGCTCTGTACCCAGGTGTGGCAGCCTTTAACCCCTGCACTGGGCATTTGGGGGCAGGAGGACCTCTGTGAGTTGGAGGGCGTCCTAGTCTACACGGGGGTTCCAGGCTAGCAGCACTCATAGAGCGACCTCCCCCAAACTGAGACAAAGGAACAAACCAGCCAGGAAGCCAGGGCTGGGTGTAGGAGAGCAAGTTTAGTCTGCGCCCTCACATACAGCTCCAATGAATCCGTGAGCCTTCCAGGGAAGGTAAACCTCTGACTCTGGTTCTAGAATAATCCAAGAGGCCCACTCTGACTGATGGGCGCACTGAGTCTCTCTGGACCTTGGGGACCCCAGCAGTTTAGGGAAGCCACTGTGTGTGTTTCCCGCCTCCCCTCCCCCAGGGGAATTTGCATGAGATGTCACTCCACACAGCTGGGTCCTACAGCTGTTCATTTCCCTCTCTGGGCTGCATTCAGTTTGGGAGGGGTGGATGGTCCTGCTCTTTGAAGTCCTGTTCTTCGTCCCTTAGTTTCTCTCTGGAGATTATCTGACAGACATCCCTTGGGGACCTCTATCACTGCTAGAACTGAGCAAACACTTGACCACATCTGTAGCCCCAAGGGCGCTGACGTGTGGGCTGTGGGAGCCCAGACAGCCCCCAGGGGATCATGTTCTGAGTGTGGTCTGCTCAGTAGATGGCTTGCGGGTGAGGTGTGATGTTCTAGAGCCCCGTGTGACAGATGGACCTTTCCAGTGCTGCCTCAGGAGCCATTAACCCCGCAGCAGCCTTCCCGACGGAACCCTCCTCCAGAGAGTGCTGCTGTGTCGTGTTTGGGAGCACTCTCACAGGACCCAGCTGTCACTGCTCCCTCAGGCCCCAGGGGTCATGCTTTCTCTCTGACAGCCCCACTCCTGGAGCCCACACCCTCCCCAGCTCCAGCACTCAGGGTCCACCTGCCCAGCCCAAGTCCGTCATTACCAGTACATGTTCCAGGATGAGGGGGGAGAAACTTTTGACACACAGCCTTCGGAGGGGACTGCCTCAGAAAAGTCACCAACAGTGATTAGACACTGGTGGCATTTAAGATGGGGAGAGCAAGCGAAGTCCTGTGCAGAGGGAGGATGCGCGGAGAGCCGTTAGGATGGTGGAAGAGAAAGTCTGACAAACAGTCTCAGTGAATTAAGGTGGGTGTTTCATCTCAGCTGATGCTACGTGGTCTTGCCTTTCCAAGCAGCAAGAACCCTAAGTAACTGGAATTTTTTTCTTTGAGACAAGGCTTCTCTGTGTAACAGTCCTAGCTGTCTTGGAACTCTCTCTCTGTGGACCTCAAATTCACAGCCTGCCTCTGCTTCCTGAGTTCTGGATTAAAGGCACGCTCCACCAACACCCGGCAAGTAATTGGAACATAAAGTGATACTTAACTGAAGAAAGACCTAAGCCTGAGTCCCATCTACTTGGGAGGCTGATGCAGGAGGATGGCTTGAGCCCTGGAGTTCCAGGTCAACTTGTGCCACATCATGGGACTTTGTTTCAGAAACCACCAGGATAGAGAGATGGCTCAGAGGTTAAGAGCACTGGCCGCTCTTCCAGAGGACCTGGGTTCAATCCCCAGCATCCACATGGCGGCTCACAACTGTCTGTAACTCCAGTCCCAGGGCATCCCGTTCCTTCTTCTGGCCTCCATGGGCCCTGAACACATATTGTGCACAGACATATGCGCTGACAAAACACCTATGCACATACAATAACAATAGAAAAATAAAGAAATCTTACAAGCGGACAACAAGCTCAAACAAAAGCCAGAGAACTGCCTGGCGCAGATGCTGTTCTTCCCTTCAGGCTTACACACAATGTTTAGATTTGCTTATGTGGTGTTCCCACGGTGCATTTGGGTATGTGCGTGCCGCAGCCTGCTTGTGAGGTCTTAGGACAACTTCAGGACTCAGTTCTGTCCTTGCACCATTGTGGGTCCTGAGGATCGAACCCAGGTCATGAGGCTTGGCTCCAGTGACCACCCATGGGGTCATCCCGTGACCTTCTTCTGAGGTTTTAAAGTCTATGACTCCACAGGGCAGTCTCTACTTTCTCCTTTTCTCTGGATGGGAGGCCGGGGGGAGGGGGGCTCACGTTATTGTCAAGATCGCAAAGCTAGAGGAACAGCTGTGGTTGCCAGGTGGGCAGGAGGACCTGGGTGTCCATGTTCCTCTCCCCCAACCCTGAATTAAGGGAGAGCTGCTCTCTGCCTTGTTTTATTCAAGAGCCACCACCTGCCTTCCTCCCTGGCGGAGGCCAGGCTCGAGGCTCTCCTTCCTCACTCCAGGGTTGATGAGGAGCAGGCATATGAGGCAGGGGCTGGTGGCTGGGAGTAGAGAGCACAGGAAGACGGTGGTTCCTTCCCACAGGGGTGGATCAGATGACAGGGGTTCAGCCCCTCTGCTCCCCAGTCCCCGCATCCAAGGTCAGCTACCCTTGTGCCACTCTGGTTATCTGCTCTGCTGCAGTGGGAGATTTTGGTTCCCTCCTTCCTCTGCGTTGTTTCTGGGCTCTGTTCCCTCTTATTTCATTTCCATCTCAAAGCCCGAGTTCACCTCCTCAGTGGCTGACGGGACCATTTATTTCTGAGGCCGCAGTGGCAGTGGCGGTGGCGGCGGGATGCTGACAGCAGAGCGAGGGAGCACTCTGGGTGCCTGCCACCTTGCTTTGTTCCTGCAGACTGGAGGGAGGCACAGAACATCTTCATCTGGCAGCCACACGGCTGCCAGCGCGTCAGAGCCTCTGCCCTCATCCCCTTGGCTGGACTGTAGTTTGTTGCCTGGGCTCCCCAGCCCACCCCTGGGGACTACCTCCTGGGCTCTGGCCCTTAGCAATTTGTCCTTTAAATCTCAAAACCTGAAAGTGTGTGGCCTGTCAAAATCCCCCCTCTCCTAGATGCTGTAGTTGGACCAGATTCTAGATTGTGTTTTCAAACTTATTTCTCGTGATGAAACAAAGTCCATAGAGGTCTAGACGCTTGTGAGGATTTCACAGTAGGTGGCAGCTCCCAGATGACTGGCATAGGCAGAGCGGGCAGCTCCCAGATGTTAGACTAATCTTCTGTTTTTAGAATCTCAGAGAGCCGAGCACTATCCCAACCTCTATCCCACCTCTGGAACGTTCTGGAGTACTGTGCAAGGGCTCTCTTGCTTCTCCTTCTGGGCTTTCAGCTGGACAGCTCCCCCTTTAATGGCATCGCTCCAGAACCCCTGTGCCCAACCCCCACTTTCTCATTGTGTTTAGCAGTATTTGTGGAGCTTTGTCTCATTGTACTTTGTACATAACTTTCTCTGTCCTGCCAGTTCCCAAATAATGACAAGAGACTCATTAATTATGAAATCTCGGCCTATAGCTTAGGCTTGTTGCCGACTAGCTCTTATAACTTAAATGAACCCATTTATAGTAATCTGTGTTCTGCCACGTGGCTTACAGTAGTTCCCATTCCTCCTGCACATCCTCCTTCTTCTGCATCTCCTGACATCCTCCTTCTTCTGCATCTTCTGGGCACCTCGGTCCTCTCTTCCTCTCACTTTGTCCTTTCTTTGTCCCCAGAAATCCCACCTATCTCCCCTCCTAGCCATTGGCCATCCAGCTTTTTATTGCACCAATCACAGCAAGACATCCTCACACAGTATACAAATATTTCATAACATCTGGACCCGTAGGTGACAAACTGTGCTGGCCCTGACTTCTTCCCACTTGCTGCACCAGCTCATCTGGGGCTCACGGGCTCCCTGACTCCAGAGCCCACACTCTTAAGACTCTGCACTGGAAAAAAGTGTAGCTTATCCATAGAGAAACGCATCAGTCTTCCTGCTGTGTGTCAGCCTGGTCTGAAGACATGCTCCTGAGTATCTCACACCTTATTCAGACTCACAGTATTACATCATTCCAGAAGTTCCCTTGTTCTGAAATCCCCTTCCCTGGCCAGGCCGCCCTGCAGCAGCTGTAGCTTGATTTCTTCCTCTGCGTATTGGCTTTGCCTCTTGCCAGCGTCTCTGCAACATGGTAACCTCTGAGTGTACTCTTTGGTGTCTGGCTTCTTCTGCTCAGTATGAAGTTCAAGGCTCAGCATTTGTGTTGTCACACAAGTTGGTGGTCTGTCCTTTTGTTTGCTGAATAGTATTCCAAGGATGCGACTGATGGGGGATGTTCTTAAGTATATGTGTTTCTCTTATTGGTTAATGAATAAAACACTGCTTGGCCAATGGAGGCAGGAAGATAGGTGGGACTAGGAGATGAGGAGAATTCTGGAAAGGTAGGCAGAGGAAGACCGTGAGATAGTTGCCATGTAGACGGCAAAAGAGTAACAGATCTAGGTATTCTCCAGTAAGCCAAGACCACATGGAAATACTTAGATTTATAGAAATGGGTTAATAATTAAGACAGAGCTAGCCAATAAGAAGCCCTAGCCATTGGCCAACAGTTTTTATAATTAAATAACATCCATGTGTTTATTGGGGCTGAGAAGGGTGGCAGGACCTGGTGGGACTATTTCTTGGTCCTTTCCTGAGGGTGGATATTGGAGATCTTCGCCAGGAGGGCCATGGTGTGCAAAGCCACAGCCAGTGCTCTTTACCAGTGCTCTGTAGACAGAGGTCTTCATCTTACTGAGAAAGCTCTAGGGGTGGATCTACTGTTCACAGTCACAACGGCACAGTAGCTCCTGTTCTACAGTCTGTATCTGTGGCAGCCGAGGGTCTGCATCTCAAAGGCTTCAGTCATGTGCAATAGTAGCCTTGAAGCTGGTCCACACCAAGGAAGGATGCGTGCTGACACGCGACTGTGGGACTCTTGTTTCTCTGTGTTACAAACCACACTGCAGCTCCTTTGTTCTAGACTGTATTGTATTGCTGTTTGCTATTATTATTATTTACTATTATTATTATTTGTTCTAGACTGTATTGTATTGCTGTTTACTATTATTATTATTTTGAGACAGTTTTATTTTGTAGCCCTAGCTTGCCTGAAACTCGCTATGTAGACCAGGTTGCTCTCAAACTCACAGAGATCCACTTGTCCCAGTTGCTGGGATTAAAGGCATGTGCAAACCATCCAATAGATTGTAACTTAGAGGGAGTTCTGTGGTTAGTGTCCTGGAAAGTGGAAATGTCTCTCTTTCCACAGCAAAGAGCAGCCATGGCTGCTGTCCTTGGTGAATGATTTGGGGCCCGGGTATTATTCAGTCTGAAGAAGGAAGGAAAGTCTCGCCATGTCACAATGTGGGCAGACATGGACGGACACTAAGAACGGGCCGCTAAGGGAATCTGGAGCGGCTCAGTTGGTAACATTACCTAAGTTTGGTTCCTAGAACCCACATTAAACAAAGACAAAGAGCCAGGCACGGTTGCCTGTGATTGTAATCCCAGCACTGGGGAGGTAGAGGCAGGCAGATCCCTGGCCAGCCTTACCTGCTTGGTGACTTCTAGGTCAATGAGAGAACTTTCATTTTCAAATTCTTTTCATTAATTCTCTAATAATGAACACAACACACTTTGATCATACTCACCCCCACCCTCTGCACATGCCTCTCCCTCACCACCCAACTTTGAGTTTTCTTTTTGTTTTCCCCTCTCCCGGCTAAAGCCAGTCCAGTTTGTGTTGCCTGCTTGCCTACACTGGCAGAGTGGGGGCCACTCTGGTGCGTGCCCCGCCTAGCGGGCATCATGCCCCGCCTAGCGGGCATCATACGATTGAAGGAAGCCAACCTCCTTCTCCCAGCAGCTATTAAATGCCAATTGCCCCTCAGCTGGGGGTGGGGTTTTGTGCTCACTTCCCCACTCCAAGAAGGGATTGTGTCTTGAGCTGGAGCAGGTCGTGTGCATACTGCCACAATCGCTGAGTTCATAGGGACAGCCCCCCTGTAGTGCTACCCTCTGCCTCTACTGTTTTCTTCTCCTCCAAGGAAGGAAGGTGGTTGAACCTTGTAGGAGGCCAGTGTTCCCACAGGGCAGATCTCAGCCTCTGCAGCTTCCAGCGATGATCTGCTCCTGCTCCCAGTTGCACCCCTGGTCTAGTATGGTGCTGGGGATTTAAAAGCTCGGTCCCTGTTGGCAGAATGGCTAAGCCTGGTGACACAGGCCTGTCTAGCTACTTGGGAGGCCGGGGCAGGAGGGATTGCAATTTCAATGCCAACTTGGCCAACATCTTGAGACTGTCTGAGATGAGAAAATACTGGGGAAAAAGAGGCTGATGTATCAGATACTTTCTGCTGCTGCGATGAAAATTATGGCCAAAAGGAATTTAGGGGGCAAATGATTTATTTCTGCTTAAGCTACAGATTGATACAGTTTATCACGGTGGGCAGTGGGGTGTGTGGGCGGCTGGGCAGTCAGAACAGGAAGTAGGGTGAGGTTATAAAACCCAAACCCACCCCTAGTGATGTACTTTCTCCAAGAAGGCTGGGCCTCCTAAAGTCTCCATATCCTCTCCAAACAGATTTACCAGCGGGGGACCAACTATTCAAACACATGAGCCTACAGGGAACATTTTTATTTAAACCACCAGAGGTGGGGTCTCATCTCAGTGGCAGAGAGCTTGCCTAGCAAGCAAGAGGCCCTGGCTCAGTCTCCAGTGCAAAGATAACGATAGTAGTGCTGAAGGATGAATGAGTGAATGAGGCCAGGCATGGCCCACTGTCCTGATTCTACCTTCTGGAGCAGACAGCCTGGCCTACTGTCCCAGTGGTTTGGGCAGCTCTGGTCCCTCTCTACTCAGTGATTCCCCTACCAGAGGGCCACAGTGGTAGGGCTTAGTGGGACAGGCTGGACTTCGTCACTGGCTGAGCTGTCCCAGATGGGTCTCGTTCCGTGGCTTCTGCCCCTGGGAGCCGCGAAGGTTGAACTTGAACGTGTCTCCTGTTGCTGACAAGCGGTTGCACAGTAGTTCATTTCATGCTCTAAGCAACCCTGGTGTTAAGAGATTGCCACTCTGTGTGTGACCCACGGAGACCCGAAGCAGCTAGCTGCAAAGAGCCTTGCAGAGGCATCTGCCGGGGGTGGCTGTGGTGGCAGCGTTCTCTCCTGCCTGGCCCCTTGAGTCTCCAGTATAGCCGACCTCTGGCCTCCTCCTCGCCCAGGGCGAGTCTCTAGCAATTCCACACTCGCTTTTCATCCTGTCCTCGCTGAGCCAACGGCATCCTTTGCTGCCCTCTGGGTCTTCCATTTATTGCCAAGAGTTTCCTTTTGAAGTAAGAAAAAACATGAAAGCACTAATCTTATCAGTTCCTCCTTTCATTTCTGCAGAGACAAATTTAGTTCTCGTCCGCGCAGCGCGGAGCCCGCTGACTTAGTGGGGAGGAGTGTTAGTGTGGGAAGGGCGGGTCCAGGACGCCGGCTCTGCCTCCCTGCCTCTGCCACACTCAGGGCGCAGCTCCAGCCACTTCAGCCCTTATCCTATTCCACCTATTGTGCACTAGCGGTTTGTTGACTCAGCCTGAGCTTTGTCCTCCTTGCAAGCACATGGCTTTCGTCAGGCTAGCGGGACTGGGAAGTGCACTGTTTGGAGGGAAAGAAAAATGTTAGCTGTCAGCGCTGGTAGTAGTTTGTGTGTTCTGTGACCTTTCCACACATTCCTTCAAAGCATCCATGAGCACTTACTGTGCGGAGTCCTCCTGGGTCTTGCGGATGTGGCCCCAGTGACAGTGTGTTCCTCCTCGGGGCCCAGAACTCAGCTCCTGCTGGGGAAGGCCTGCGCCCCAGCATATCCAAGGCGAGACGTCCCATGGCCAGTCAGCCCTCCTTGCCTCTTCCCTGGAAGAGGGAGGACTAGGGAGGGGTGGGGAGCAGGCAGGGCTGTGGGCTCCCGAGAAGAAGAGTGTGGAAGAACTATAGCCACCCCTGGAGGGAAAAGGGGGTCGGGGGTTTGATTGGGGCACCAGGAGGCAAAGGGCTTTTTCTTTTTTAGAAGTACATTTTGTTTGTCTATTGTGCAAGTGTGTGTGTGTGTGTGTGTGTGTGTGTGTGTGTGTGTGTGTGTGTGTGTGTGTGCCTCAGTGCACAAGTGGAGGTCAGAGGACAACCTGCTGGAGTTGGTCCTCTCTCTCCACCATGTGGGTCGGTCCTGGGGATTGAACTCAGGTTTCCAGGTTTGACAGCAAGCCCCTTAACCTGCTGAGCCATGTTGCCTGCCCAGTCATTCTTACCTCTTACAAATGCTCTTTGATCAGATGCTGGGGGGATCTTTTGAAAGCTCTGGTCATACCAGTTACTACTTTGCACCCCCAGCTGCCTTTTAGAAAGGAAATCCAGATTCCTCTCCAGGTGGATAGTTTTCCCTGCTACCTGCCAGTCCTGTCTCTCACGCCCCCCTTCAAGCTCCTTTTTTCCATTCTTGCCCAGACCTCTATTATCTCACAGCTGTGTCTTTCCATGTCACCCCTCAGAATCCACTCCCCTGAAGGGCTGCCCCTGGTGGCTGTGCTGTCTCTGTGAAAGCTTTCTTGGTCTCAGACGCCTGAGTCTCTGCCCCATCTCAGACCTGGAACCTTGGCTTCCTCTGTGACATCTAGTGACCATGATTTTGGTACCAGGGGCTTGAGGCTACCCAGCAGCCATTGTTTCCAGGTCTTTCCTGAGGACAGATTAGGCATGTCTCTATATGAATGAGACCAGGCTGACCTCGAACTCACAGAAAAGCACCTGCCTTTCCTTCCCCTGTTCTGGGATTAAAAGTGTGAACTACCAGGCTCTTCAGGAATACACATTTTTAATAAATGCATTAAATTAATCACAGTTTCATACTGCAAATTCAGAGCCACGGGATAGCATTTGGCCTCATTCTTTTTTCCGTTTCATTAACAAACACTTAATTGCTCAGCTTCTTTGAATACATGAGCACACGTATGTGTGTGTGTGTGTGTGTATGCATGTGCACACGCACACACACACACACATACATACACACACACACACACACACATGAGTGTGCACCTTACACAGGTTGTGCCTGTGTAAACATGACTGCTCCATGGTATGGTTAAGGGGAAGGCTTTTATTGTAGATCACGAGTGAGAGACCAGCCAGAGGCATCCGGAAGAGTCCAGAGCAGGAGGAAGAAGAAGACTGGGCATGGCCTGCAGACTAGGCCTGGCAAGGGAGAATAGTGGGGCATAGAGAATAGCGAAAACTGCAAGAGAAGCAGGAATAGTGCAGAGAGAGAGAGAGAGAGAGGGGGGAAACAGCAATAGCAGGGTTGTGAGAAGGGTGAGTTCAGAGGAGCGAAGCTATGAGCTGAAGGGAATTCAGGGTGGGGAGGAGAGAAGGGTTGGGGTTCTAGCGTGGACTTTGAAATGTATAGCGGGTACGTGTGCTGCTGAGGGAACCTGAGGCCACATGGGCTTTGGCGTGCTGAGAGATGCCACATTCCTTCTGCCAGAGGTAAGGGAAACGGCTCCTTTGGTAAAGGGTAGAGTTTTGCCTTTTGGAGTTTCGGGAGATGGAGTTTTTTTTGCCCCTGACAATAGTTAGTCCATCGTCTTGTCCTTCAGATGACATTGGTTGCATATCTGAGTTTATTTATTTTATTGTTTTATGTGTATGGGTGATTTGCCTGTTTCTATGTCTGTGTCCCACATATACACAGAGCCTGAGGAGGACAGAAGAGGGTGTTGGGGTCACAGGTGGCTGTGAGCCATCGTGTGGGTGCTGGGAATCAAACCTGGGTCCTCTGCGAAAGCATCTCTCCAGCCCTGCGCATCTGAGTTTAGAGCCACTCGGACCCTCCTGTGTGCAGGGCTCTCTCATAATCCAAGACCTCATCTATCGTCTCCCTTGATTTTCATTTTCCAGACATGGATTTTTGTGTTTGTGCATGTAGTGGGTGCTGGGAATCGACCCTAGGTCCTCCTGCAAGCTAAGCAAGTTCTCTGCCACTCACCTCTGTCCCCAGCCCTTTTTACTTTTTATGTTGAGATAAACTTTGAGTCATTGGCTCAAGCTGGCCTTCAGTTCATTCTGTAGCCTCGAAGTTCTGATGCTCCTGCCTCACCTTCCCAAGTGGTCCTCTCTCTGGCTGGCATGACAGGCCCGAGACACCAGGCTCAGGTTGAGACACTCACTGCTCTTGAGCAGTTTGGCTTCATTCATACGTGTGTGCAGTGCTTGCTTGGTTTCTGCATGGCTGAGAAGCCGCCACCATCACCCAGAGGGCTCCCCCTGATGCACCAGAGTCAGGGAGCTTGATTTGGGAAGGCTATCTTCAATGACCTGATTTTTATTAAACAGATGCTATGACCTCAAGGCTCAGGCCAGGACTTACCTTCTCCCTCCCAGGGAGCTGCCTCTCTGCCTCAGTAAAGTTTCTCTTGTCTTTGTCCTCACTTGTCATTTTATTCCTGGCCCCAAGATAAAGAACCTGGGAGCTAGTGGCCCAGAGTGACTTGAGTGACCACCTAGTTTCACAGGTTCTAGTTCTCTGGATTAAGCGCCACTGCACTCAAATACCGCCCTCCCCCATAACAATACCATCAAACAGTCTTGGCAGAGGGAGTCAGGAAAGTCAGGGCCAGAGAGGAAAGGTGAACTGAGAAGCCGAGGCACAACAGGAGAGGACAGCTTCCGCTACCTCTGGGGGTGGAGAAACCGTCACAGGCCAAGGGATATGGGTTCCTGGAAGATCGTGTGAAAGCTGACGAGGCTTGATTCCCCCTGAGCCTCTGGAAGGCTGGCCCAACTTGCTTCTTCTCAGTCTGGACTGACAATGCTTCCACTGGCGATTTTCCCCTTTGATGATGGTGTGGAAGGGACCCACACTGCACGCTGCTGCTTTCTCGCCTGTCGTAGGATGGGCTGATATCGCCCAGCTGTCACTGGTGTGCTCTCAGCCTGTTTAAAGTGGCCTAGCAGATTCCTTTCCCATCACCATGACAGCAAAATCCATGACAGAAGCAATTTAAGGGAGGAAGGGCCAGGCAAGTCTTTAATCCAGCACTCGGAGGCAGAGACAGTACGATCTCTGAGTTTGAGGTCAGGCTGATCTACAAGTCAAGTTCCAGGACAGCCAGGACTCCACAGAGAAACCCTGCCTTCAAAGACCAAGAAACAAACAAACAAACAAAGAGGCTGGGCTACTCAGGCTTTCAGCTCGCCTTTGGCAGAGTTCAGAGCAGCAGGAGAATGTGGAGTTCTCTCATTTCTTGGCCAGTCAGGAAGCAGAGTCAAGGCAGTGAGCAGAGGCTAATTCAGTCTTCAAATGTCCCTCACCCCGGAGACACACTTCTGTCAGCTCAGCCTCATGTAACCCCCCCCCCTAAAATAGCACCACCAGCTAGGGACCAAGCATGCAAACCATGAGCCTGTGGGGGGAAATTTATGTTAGACTGTGACAAGCAGGCTGGGTGTGGCTTGTGATACTCACCCAAGACAAGATGGTCTTGTTGCTATGAACTGGATTAATCAGAGAGAGCATGGCAGACCTTACAGTAAGTGCCTTCTATCGATTGATTATTTCCTCAATTATCCAGCCCTGATGAGGTACTGGAAATGTAGATGAGTTTCAGAGGCACTCAATTAAGGGAAATAATACTCAGGTCAGTTTCTACTGAGTTCCATCAAAATTCTCTTAGGGCGGTTTGCAAATGTTCAGCTTTCTGCATTTTGCCTTTGTCCTGACTCCTCTGGCCTCATGCCTGAGCAGGGACTTAAAGGTTTCTTAAACCAGCTTGTTTTGTTTAAATAGATTTACTTCAAAAAGAATCTTAGTGCTGGAGAGTTGGGTCTGCAGTTAAGAGCACTTGTGGCTCTTAACTTTGGTTTGGTTCCCAGCACCCATGTGTGTCTGCTCACAGCTGCCTGGGACACTAACTCACTTCCGGGGACATGGTGCTCTGTTCTGGCCTCTGTGGGCAACTACACTGGAGTGTGTGAACTCCCACCACACCCATACACACAGTTAAAAATAAACCTTGAATTTTTAAAAAATTGTAAACAAGCCCTCACTATGTATCTCTGCTGTCCTGGAACTTGATAGACAGAGTAGGCTGACTCAGAGGGATCTACGTGCCAGAATACTGGGGTTAAAGAAAGGTATGTGACCCCAGACATAACAAAAGATAAACATTTTTAAGAAGGAGTTTGGCTAGGCAGTGGTGGCTCACACACCTTCAGTCCCAGTGCTTGGGACACAGAGGCAGGTAGATTTCAGTGAGTCTGAGGCCAGCCTGGTCTACAAATCAAGTTCTAGGCAGCCAAGGCTATACAGAGAAACTCTTTTTTTTTTTTTTGGATCTCGGAAAAAAACAAAAAACCAAACCAAACCAAACCAAACCAAATGAAACAACAAACAACACCCCCCAAAAGAAGTCTGATGTGATTATGGTAAATGAAATTTGTCAGAGTGTGCAGTCATTTGTGCTTGTGGCAAACACCCGAGAGGAACAGGTTAGGGGGAAGGTTGATTTTGGCCCAGGATTTCAGGCCACAGTGGGCTCACTCTCTGGCTTATAGGCTTGTGGCAAAGGAAAATTCTCAAGAGTGTGGCATGACAGAGCTGAGTTACTACCTCGAGGCAGCTGGAAAGGAGGCGGCACTCCCAGATGACCAGCTTCCTCCGCGAAAGCCCCACCTCCCAGCCGAGGGTCAGGTCACAGGTGTGACAACGAATGACATGACCCTATGGCTTGGACCAGAGCCTCAAGATGCAGCAGCCTCTCGCCAGCCATGTGGGGGACACTTGGTATCAAGCCATCCTACGTGGTCTAAACAAAGCAGCCAAAGTGGAGTGAGACCCGAGATCCTGCAGTCATCAAAGCAAGAAAGCGCCAGAACTCCACGGTCTCTGGAGTTGGGAGATAAGCTCCCACGTGGTTCCCAAGCTAGATGTGTAGAATTGTCTGGTTTTGTTGTTTTTTTACTCTGTCACTGGTGCCATTGTGCTCTTCTGGCTTACTCACTGTTCCATTGCTGTGAAGAGACACCATGTCCACAGCAACTGTTGTAAAAGAAAGCATTTAGTGGGGGACTTGCTTACCATCTCAGAGGTTTGGTCCGTTGTGTCAGGAGCAGGCAGGTTTGGCTGGAGGGAGCAGAGAGAGAGGGAGAGAGAGAGAGAGAGAGAGAGAGAGAGAGAGAGAAGAGAGAGAGAGGGAGGGAGGGAGGGAGGGAGAGACAGAGAGAGAGAGACAGACAGAAACAGAGACAGAGAGACAGAGAAAGAGAGACAGAGAGAGACAGAGAGACAGAGACAGAGAGACAGAGACAGAGAGACAGAGACAGAGAGACAGAGACAGAGAGACAGAGAGAGACAGAGAGAGAGGAGAGAGAGAGAGGAGAAAGAGAAAGAGAGGGAGGGAGGGAGCAGAGACAGAGACAGAGAGACAGAGAGAGAGAGAGGGAGGGAGAGAGGGAGAGAGAGACAGAGAGACAGAGAGAGAGGCAGAGAGAGAGAGAGACAGAGAGAGAGAGAGAGACAGAGACAGAGAGAGGAGAGAGACTAGGCTTGGCTTTTGAAATCTTAAAGCCCTTTTCCATGGACACACCTCCTCCAAGAAGGCCACACCTCATTTCCACTATCTGGGGGAGCATTCAAACAAATGATCATTCTCATTCAATTGTCCTTGTGAGTTTTGTTGTCACCTTGACACACCAGGGAAGACGGACCCTTAGCTGAAAGACTGCCTCCATCAGATTAGCCTGTGGCCCTGTCTGTCAGGTGTTTTCTCAATGGCTAATTGGCACAGGAGGGCTCAGCCACTGGGTGCTGTAGCCCCTAGGCCTGTGGCCTGGGCTGGATAAGGAAGGCAGAGGAGCCTGCCAGTCCATAGAGTTCCTCTCTCCTGTTTCAGTCCCGACCCTGGCTTCCCTCGAGGGTGGACTGTGACCTGTACAATGGCGTCAACTCTTTCCTTCTCCAGTCACTCTTGGTCATGGTGTTTCCTTCAGCAACAGAAAGCAAACTGGAGCAAACTGGAGCACACTGGAATGATGGTATTCTAGAGAAAGCCTCCATGTTTAAAAGCTCCTTCAGACCCATCGGTGCGATGCTGAGCCTCCACAGAGAAGTTAGACGTGAATAATGGGATTATTGTCCTCCATCCTCTCCCAGCAGCTCATCGCACTGACTGGAAAATTCATCTGAAACGTGGTGTAGGCTTCTGCTTTGCAGTTTTCCCTCTTTATTAACTTCTCTGTCAAAATCCCCAAGATGCTGCACTGTGGTCTCAGAACCAATCACGCTTTTCAATGCTAATTCACTCTCCGCTCTGAATTCTTATTTATTGAACTTTTGCAGGCTGTGGACTTCCTGAAAAAGAAATGCCACTAACTCAGCTTGTCTAGATCCGAAACCATAGAAACAAGAGGACACTTGTGTCTATGCTGTGTAGGGTGTGTGTATGTGTATGCAGTGTGTGTATGTGTGTAAGGTGTTGCTATGACTGTGGTGTGTGTGTGTGTGTGTGTGTGTGTGTGTGTGTGTGTGTGTGGTGTGGTGTGGTGTGTGCCCATGTGTGGAGGACAGAGGACAACCTTAGCTGTCATTCCTCAGGAACCATTCATCTTGTATTTGGGGACAGGTCTCTTTGCTGTCCTGTAACACATTATAGACTAGCTCACTGGCTGGTCAGTGAGCCCAAGGTTCTGCCTGTTTCTGCCTCTCCCCCTCCCCCCATGGCTTTCTTTCCCATGTATGTATTTATTTATGTATGTATGTATGTATGTATGTATGTATGCATTTATTTATTTATTTGTGTGTGTGCCACTCGTGTGTGCAGATGCCCTTGGTGGCCCGATGTCCAGAAGCTGGAGTTACCGGTGGCTATGAGCTGCCAAATAGGAGAGCTGGGAACTGAACTAGGCTCTGCAAGGACAGCAAGCTCTCTAAACTACCAAGCCATCTCCCATGCCTCCCTGGGCTTCTTTTAAGGTGGGTTCTTGGGATCGAACTCCTGTCCTCTGGCTTGCATGGCAAGTATTTTACTGATCTCCTCAACCCGAAACTATTTTTCCTGTTCCAGACAGACATTCTTTATGCTGAAGTTTCCTGCAAAATGCATAGCAAGACTCCCAACACTTTTCAAATCGTTGACAAAAAGATCACCCTCCCACCCATGTCCAACACACATACGATGTGGGAATGCATGCATAATAAGTGCCCTGGAATAAACCTGAGCCCAAATTGCTCAGGTTTTTGGAGGATATCAGCTTTGCATGGTTTTGTGATCGGCAGATAAAGCTGTGGTAGGCGTCGAGAGCTGTTGAAGGGAACCCACCCACCGCACCCTCAGTGCCAGCGTCCAGGGGACAGGGCTTGCAATGAGGCAGAACTGAGTCCAGGCCAGAGATGAACAGGGGTGAGGGGCCAGTGGGAGGCGCATAGCAAGGTCCTCCTGTATGTGGAGCCTCAGGCAAGCTGTGAAACCGAGGAGAGACATACAAATCATTGACTGACGGGAGTTCACAATCTGACTGTGTAAAGATCTCCCAGCATTCCCCACAATAAGATATGATTAAAAATCAGCAAAGAGGGGCTGGACAGCTGACATTTTGATTTGGCCATGGACTCCAGTGTATTGGCCCAGTCACACACAAGTCCTTCCTTCATGAATCTCTCTGAAAATTCCCTCACAGACACACCCGGAGGTGTGTTTCTACGGTAATTGTAAATCTTGTCAAGTAGACAGTGGAGTTTACCCATCACAGCCTGGTGGGACTCAGAGGACCATAGAATGGTGACTCAGACTGCCCCTGGTGCCAATT
>JANBXA010000391.1:2320000-2365000 GCA_030556225.1 Cricetiscus sungorus | reverse complement strand
AATCCATTCACCCACCCATTCATCTGTGCACCTACCCATCTGTCCATCCATCCAACTACCCTCACACTCATCTGTCCTTCCATCTTACTATCCAACCATCTGTCCATCTACCTACCCACCTACCCAACCATCTACCTACCCATTCATCTGTCCATCCACCCGTCTACCCCCTTCCATCAATAAACCCATCTGTCCATCTGTCTACTCACTTACCAACTCATCCATTCACCTACTACACATCACTATTTATGAAACACGTTTTGTATAGTTAACACATTCCCATGAAAGAAAAGAAAGCAGAGCAACAGGATGTGAGGTAAGTCCAAGACTGTGGCAAGTTGATTATCCTTCCTAGAAAAAAAAAAGCATCAGCTTCTCTAATCCTTTCCAGCAATGTGTGCAGAGAAGCAGCCATGTGCACAAGCAACTTCACTCTCCACGCTCTGCCTGGGTTACTTGGTGAGTCTTAATGGCCCAGACAGTCTCTGTGTCAGCTGGGCACCTGGGCAAGGTGGGCGGCCACCAACAGAGGCTTTGAAAACTCTGCCAGGTGGCTTCTCAGGAGCCAGGGAGGGCTGGGTTTCATTCTCCAGCATCACTTGCTTACAGACAGACACTTTTCTGTGTCTCCAGCCCTGGTTCAAATGGATACATGAGGGGCTTGCTTCTGCTGATGCTTCGAGAAGCCACACTTCCACAGCAGAACCATGAACGGTGCTTGGTACAATGGATGAATGTTGTAGAAGCTCACCCCTCACCTTAGGAGGCCTCTGAGCCTTGTCTGCAATTGGCTTTGTGCACTCAGCCCATTGTCCCCCAAAGCTTATTCTGACACTTGTCAAACGTGTTGAAAAGGTCAGAAGATGGTCTATGAATATGGTCTATGACTGTCCTTACGCATTCATCTGGGCTCACCATTTGGCATTTGACATTTTGTATTTTTCTAAAGTGTTTGAAAGCAGTGTGAAGACACTGTATCCTTTTTACCTATAAATACTTCACTCTTGGGGCTTCTAAAAGCAAGAACACTCTTACATAACACACACAATTATCATGCTCAAAAATTAATTCAGATGTAGTGTTCTATTGAACGAAAAGTCTGTATTTGTAGCTGGGCTGGGCAGACCGATTTCTGTTTACTCTTAGTCTTAAGGAAGGCGTCTTTTTCCCTCTTCTCATTTAATTTGCATGGCTCAACCCATAAACTGTATAGAAAGGTGGGCTTAGAGGTCCCCTGCATTTCCCTTCACCTCCCTCTTTGTCCACGTGCTCCCACATAAACTTTCCACTTTCTGGTTTATTCTTCCTGTGTATCATAATATAAGACCCATCACATACACACATGCACAGACACCTGCACACACACAGCCACACATACACATATTCATAGATGCACACACTTGTACATACATAGGCACATACCACATGATGCACTCACATACATTTGCACATACATACATACACACACCATATTGCAGTATCCTCTATCCTCTGAGCCAAACTGCCACCATCTTGAGGAATTTGGCTGGGCCTGCTTGCAAAAGATCATCACAGCTGGTTCTATGGCCTGGTGACTTTCCCTCATGGAAGGAGGGAGAGGGAAGGGTTATGGCAGCCTTACCTGTGTAGCCAGCCATCCCTCCCAGACAGCTGTATGCAATTCTGCTCTAATTGTATGTGGACAGGCTCTAGGAAGGGTTACAGCATTCAGCTGGGGAAGGATTAGGTGATGGGACTCCATCTACACAGCCCTGGGGAAGCCATCATCCCTCCTGGGTACAGACCTTCCGGTGTGGCCACTTTAAGGTCACCAAACTCCTGCCTGGAACCTGTGCCGTAAGGAAGCCCGATCAACCCATTGATTGGCTCCCCAGGGGGAACCTTGGTGGAATCACACCTCAGTTTGTTGTTGGGACCTTAGCATATGCACATACACTTGAACAAACCCACAGACACATACATTTACCCACAGGCACATGCACACTCACGGACACCCGTGTGATGCTCACATGCACATTCGCAACAGACACACTCGATGGGTTTTTGCACCTTGCCCTGCTCCTGACCATGAGTCTGGGGCTGGCTCACGTGCGCCCTTCACTGGAAATGGGTTCTTAGGCCTCTGGCGCTGTTCTCACTGCTATGGTTGCCCGTGCTTCTTTTTACTGTTCCTGAAACAGTGTGCACCACTACAGTCAGGCTCGCTGAGTCAGGGTGGCTGCACGGGGCTTGTGAGCTGTGCCCACTTCTTCCTCTGGGCCATGCTGTTAGATCTCTCTAGCAACATCTGGAGGGGCTGTTTCTCCATGGCCTCCCCAGCGGAGGTGGGCAGCACACCTCCATGCTGCCCATCTGACGGAGGGGTGTGTGTGTGCAGTTTGCTGTTTTTATTTATTTATTTAAGATTTCACTTACTAATTTTTGAGACAGGGTTTCATTATGTAGCCCTGGCTGACCTGGAACTTGACACACAGGCAGGGTGACTTCAGTTCTAATCACTCAGGAAGCAAGCCTGAGCTACTTAGTGAGAGTTCCAGGACAGCCAGGGTTGTAGATTGAGACCCTGACTTAGGAAGCTGTAGAGAGCTGTGTAGTGCCACGCCTTAAAGTGGCACTGGCTTCTACCTTACACCTTCCCGCTGGGGAAGACTCTCTGGGTAAACAAGCCCTTAACTGGTTAAGTCTGTTCAGCCTGTCTGCTCCCGCATTAGAGTAGCCTATCTGCAGGGTCCACGTGGCTCACGGGGGTTGGTTAGCTCAAGGGTATTTAAGCCTGTGCAGGGGTCCTCTCCCTCTCTCTCTCTCCCTGCGGGCCATAAGCAACATGTTTAAAGGATCCTGATTAAAACTGCATGAAGAAGATCTACCCGGAGTCGCGTCTTCCTTATTGGCGAGGGCAGGCGCGTACAGGAAGCAAAGAAAGGAAGCAAGAAAAAGGGAAAGAAAGAAAAGGTGGAGAACAATTGAAGCGTATTTGGCCAACTTTTGACCTTTACCAGGAACCGGCTCCCGTTTCACCTGTCATATTGATTGGTCAGTGTATGTAAGTGACCCAAACTTACAATTTAGGTCACTGTTTCCTGGCCCATGAGCAGAAATCAGACACAACGAGAGAGAGAGAGAGAGAGAGAGAGAGAGAGAGAGAGAGAGAGAGAGAGAGAGAGAGAGAGAGAGAGAGAGAGAGAGAGAGAGAGAGGAGAGAGAGAGAGAGGAGAGAGAGGAGAGAGAATCAGAGACAGAGAGAGACAGAGACACAGAGAGAGTGTATGTGTGTGCACACGTGTGCACACATATATGTGAGAGCACTAACACTCAGGTACTAGGGATGGGACCAGGACCTTGGTCATTATGGGCAAGGACTCTGCATCTCTAGCCCCACTTTTGTTTATTTCTTTTTAGACAGCCTTACTTTATTGCTGGTTTTCAGTGTTTGTTCAACCCTCCTGCCTCAGCTTCCAGTGTAGGTGGGATGATGGACTGACTTCTCATGTACGGGAAGAATCTCCATGTGTCATTGCGGAATGAGCACCGCATGGTGTGGATAATTATCCCTGGAGATTAGCATTTGGATACCCAGTGCAGGATGGAGTTCAGACCTCTTTCTAAGACACAAACTCTTTAGGACATTGTCATGACATTGCCTGCCATCCTGTCACCCAAGGCTGCTGAAGTGAATTCCCCTCCCTTCCTGTGCCCTAGCTTCAGGCTTGTGCACAGGTCTCCTAGCAACTGGGCTAATGATTGCGGTAAAATTTCCTCCTTTTGGTATTCTGGTATACTATGCTATTTTTAAGCATCAAAATACTGTTGTGTGTTTTTTTAAACTTTAAAAAAATATAGTACTGTTATATTAACATCTCCCAAAGTCTGAGAGCTGAGTCATTTCCATCTTGAGGTACCCCAGGAGTGTCTCATGCTGCATTAAAAATTCAAACTGAACAAAAGATGTTTGGAAAACACCTTTCTCTCCTTCATTATCCTAAGGGGGATTATATGTGCTGAAACAAAGCTTGTGTTTCAATCATGAGTCTAGTAAAGTTCTCTGTAAGGGGCTGTGACTGAAACAGCTTGGCATGGAGGTATCTCGATGAGCAACCCCAGAGTGACAAAATGCAAGGCTGCCTGACGTGGGCGCTGGGAACCCAGCCTGGCTTGTCTTTGAGAGAATGCGCAGCTTTTGTTTTTCTCTTTTCAGTCAGGGTCTCTGATGAAGTCCTGACTGTCCGGAAACTGACTATGGACTCAGGGATCTGACTGCCTCAGTGCTGGGATTAAAGATGTGCACAGCCACACCCCAGCAACAACAGTGCGTGCTCGCAACCTCTGAACTGGGGGTCTCTTCTCTCTGTCTACCACATGGGCCCCAGGGATTGAACTCAGGTTATCAGACTTGGAGGCAAGCTCCTTTTGTCTGCAGAACCCGCTCAGTGGCCCAGAGTTGTTTTGTTTGGATTTGGTCTCACTATGTAGCTGTGGCTGTCCTGGGACTTGATACGTAGATCAGGCTAGGTTTGAACTCACAGAGATCCACTTGCCTCTGCTTCCTGAGTGCTGGGACTAAAGGTGTGTGCCGTCACCACCCAGCCATGGCCTGTGGTTTTTTAAGTTGAAAACATTTGCACTGGAAGATTCTTGGGATTTATCTGTGACATAATTAGTGCACACTTCTAAAATCAGTACACTTCTTTCAGTTGACACAACCCTGGGTCTCATCACAGCTGTATATATGTGTACATATATGCATGAATGTGTATATTTATGTATGTGTTGATATATGCAAGAATATGTATATTTATATATATGTGTTTTATTTGCTCACATTTGCCTCTCCGTTAATTCACAGTTTTATCTGAGAATCAGATATTATTGTGGGACTGAGGACTTGGCTCAGTATATAAACCGATCACTGAGCTTTCGGGCTGCCCTGGCCTCCATCCCAGCACTGTGAAAACCTGATGAGGTGCACACCTGTGATCTCAGAGGTCAGGTGGTGGATGCAGGAAGATTACAAGTTCAAGGTCTCGCCCAAGTAGCCCCTCCCTTACAGTGTGTACAGTGTGTCCTGTACTGTCTCTTTAAATGTCCTGCTACTTAAACAAACAAACAAACAAACAAACAAACAAAAAACCTCACCCCCAACAGTTTAAGATTATTCTTGGCTCTATGGTGAATTCAAGGCCAGCCTGGGCTATGAGAGATCCCATTTCAAACAGCTCCCTTCCCCCAGACCCTTAAAGCCTCCATCCTCAAGGCACCTCAGCCATTGTTTTTCCCCTCTCCTCCATAAAAAAAGTCATTACTTTTTAAAATTTTATTTCTGTCCCCACCATTTTGTACCATACCCTTGACTTGGCTTCTTGCCATGTTTTCTCACAAGACGTTTACAGTTAAGTGATCCCTGGCCAAGAAACAAAAGCAGAATTGTCCTATTCCTCAATGGGTCCAGGTGAAAACTGGTAAAAGTCAGAATAACCCAAAGAGCAGCACCACAGGAAGCCAGGCCTGTAAGGGTTCACACAATGTGATGACAGAGGCACATACCGAATCACAGTCATTGATCCGGCCAGATGGAGCTGGGCGTTTTTAGCTGCCGAAGACTTGGTTGTGCCTGAACTGAGGGTCTGATTTGCTATTATCTGTTCCACACAAGTCAATTGGTTTATTCAGTAATAAAACGTAGAAACTTTCAAAAACAAATGTATGCCTATTTAGTTTTGAATTAGTTCTTCTTTTATTACTTTTCTATAACTTAACCCATATTAAACTTTCCATTTATTACTCATAGCTTTCACATTCATTGCTCTGCTTAATACCTGGTAATGCTCATAAGTTTATGTATTCAAATATATTGTATGGGGTCGCTAAGATGGCTCAGTGGGTAAAGATGCTTGCCACCAAGCCTGATGGATGATCTGAGTTCACTACCCAGGACCCACAATAGAAGAAGACACACGCTGGCAAATTGTCCTCTGTCCTCCACACCACTGCTGTGGCATGCGTTCACCCACACACAAAATAAACAATCATATCGTAAAGTATTTATTGCACAATAACTGTTGGTGATTTGAAAACAGTTTTGTTAACTCTGGGTACTTTTTGATCATTGTGGAATTAAATCCCAAAATGCTGATAGGGACATTTTCTGCCTGTAACCCATTGGTAGGGTTTCCCTCTGCCAGGGTGACAGTGTGGGTGTGAAGTGTGACACTCCTAATAGGAGATCCTTATCTGTGTTCTCCAATTCCTGAAGACTTAGGGAGGGCAAAGCTCTTGGGTCACTGTCCTCAGAGGCAGCAGCTGTGAGGATGGGAGTGACAAGGTCCTGGTGATGAGTGAGTCTCTAGGCTTCAGTTGGGGGGTCTGCACATGGGCAGCTGCTGGCTGCCTTGGGGGCTGTGGAGCTGGGGGCTGAAAGACGGGTGAGATAAGGAGACAAGCAAAGGCAAGGACCCTCACCCTGGGGCCTTGTTTGCATTTTCTGCTGGTCCAGAGTGAAGAGACTCCCACAGTACTGAGACAGTCAAAAGCTGCCCTGAGAGATGCTGTACATTTTCCTAAAGATGTTTCCCACAAGCCCATTCAAGGCAGCAGACTAGCTGTGCTTGCTAAGGGTTAAAGTATTGAGAGCCTTCCCCAAAGCTGAACAACACGCTTTCTACAAAAACTGATTCTCTCTCCTCTCTCTCCTCTCTCTCTCCCTCCTCTCTCTCTCTCTCCTCTCTCTCTCTCCCTCTCTCTCTCTCTCTCTCTCTCTCTCTCTCTCTCCCTCTCTCTCTCTCTCTCTCTCTCTCTCTCTCTCTCTCTCTCTCTCTCTCTCTCTCTCTGTTGTGTCTGATTTCTGCTCATGGGCCAGGAAACAGTGACCTAAATTGTAAGTTTGGGTCACTTACATACACTGACCAATCAATATGACAGGTGAAACGGGAGCCGGTTCCTGATGAAAAGGAAAAGAGCATATCGTGTGTGTGTGTGTGTGTGTGTGTGTGTGTGTGAGTGTGTGTGAGTGTGTGAGTGTGTGTGAGTGTGTGAGTGTGTGTGAGTGTGAGTGTGTGAGTGAGTGTGTGTGAGTGTGTGTGAGTGTGTATGTGAATGTATTGTGTGTGTGTGGAGTGTGAGTATGTATGTGTGTGAGTGTGTGAGTGTGTGTGAGTGTGTGTGTGAGTGTGAGAGTGTGTGTGAGTGTGAGTGTGTGTGGTTAATGCTCACAGATTAAGAGCCCTGGCTCTTCCAGAGCCGCCAGCTTCAGTTTCCAGCACACATCCACACACACATCCACTCAGACATCCACACACATCCACACACATCCACACACATGACAGTTAACAAATATTTGTAACTCAGGTTTCAGGGGATCTACATCCCTGTTCTGGCCTCTGTTGGCACTGCACACACACAGTGCACAGACATGCATACAGACAAAACACCACACACATAAAAATTAAGAAAAGGAAACTAGCTTGTATTTTTGTACTTAATTAAAAAAAGACTTAATCTTTAAACCTTGTCATAAATTATGTCCTTTGAGCAGTGTAATTTCACACACAGTCCTATATATAGCCACTGCTAAGACACTTAGGGTGCCAGGCATGGTGGCACATACCTTTTAAAACATTTAAAGATAATTTTATAAATTGATTCTTTGGGGATTTCATGCCATAAACCCCAATGCCATTCATTGCCCCGTCCTTCCATAGCAGCTCTCCACCCTTGTAACCCTCCCAAATAAAAACAAAACAAAAGACCAACTTGCTGACCCCTGTGGGCGGCACTACCGGCTCCTCTATCAACCGCAGCCTTCCCTCACTTATGTGACAGTTGTCATAGCTGTCACAGCTGTCACAGGCCTCCAGTTCTCCTGCCTCTTCATCACACGTTCATTTGCCACAGTGACTTTGGAAGCTGTGGCATGTCCCTTTTGTCCAAATAGCTTTACTTGCAAACATTCATTGGTCTGGTTCGAGGCCTCCTGCTTCTGCTACACCATCAATACTGGACCTCACCCAGACTCCTCTCCAAAATCCAGCTGTTGCCCTGAGTCATGGACATCCGTGGCTATGGTTCACAGGACTGGCCCCTTCATGCATTCCAGCAGCTCAAAGATGGGGTAGATGTTGGTGTGGGCCAACTCAGAGCCCTGGATCCGGGCCTGGGTGGTAGCTGAGTTGGTCAGTCCTCCTTGACAGCTCTCCGGAGGCAAGGGGCAGGGCTAGCTTTCCTGAGGGTGGGATACACCTTTAATCACTCACTCAGGAGGCAGAGGCAGGGGGATCTCTGAGTGTGAGGCTAGCCTCATCTTCAGAGTGAGTTCCAGGACATCCAGGTTATGCGGAGAAACCCTGTCTTGAAAAACAAAACAAAGAGAGGAAACTTAGGGAGACTTTGTTCTGAGAAGCCCCAGCCATGTTTTGGGTGAGTAATTTCCCCTTTGTAAGTCTCTCCCTGTGCGAGGCTACACTTAAATCTGAAACATGCATCTCTCTCACCCATTGATAACCTTGGTAGCTTTGCTCCGTTCTGGCGAGGACCCTGCTGCATAGTCAAGGATCTGGCATCACCTGAGCAGATGCCATTAAGGAGGCTGCCACCGCTTGCTTTGTTAGAAACAGCCAGGTAAACGGTCAGCAAGCCCAGAGTGCTGGGCTTGTGTCCCTTGCTGCCATGGCAGGGCCACTGTGATGGGCAGTGTGTAAGCGGCTGCTTCTGCGCGGATGCTCATGAGGCTTTCTTTGGTCCCTCCCCGGGAAGAGGCCTTTTCTACTGCAGGATTCTGACACTGGAAGGTAGATTGGGGGTCAAGTCAGCTGGACAAGGGACATGTCTGATGACACATGGCTCCTTGGAGGGCTGACAAAGGTCTTTGATAGTCCCCACTCCCTACCCTAGTGGTTCTCAATCTGCCAAATGCTGCGACCCTTTAATACAGTTCCTCATGTGGTGGTGACCCCCAACCATAACATTATTTTGTTGCTAATTCACAGCTGTGATTTTGCTACTGTTAAGAATCATAATGTAAATATTTATGTTTTCCAGTGGTCTTAGGTGACCCTTGTGAAAAGGCGACCCACAGATTGAGAAACACTGCTCTTACTTGAGCAGGAAAGGCAAAGATCTCAGAACAGCACAGTACCAACCACGAGGCAGAACTGGGGACCAGATTCCTTTCTGTTTTAATGCCTTTTCTCCTTCAAGCCTCTCACCTGCAAGAGAAAATTAAAGCAGTGGGGGAGCCCACTGGGAGACTTTACCTGCCCCCACCCCAGGCATCTGGAGCCACCCACAAGGAACCATTGGAGCCTCAGGGTAAATGCTTGCACTGAAAGCATCCCCCACGGGAGATGGGGGTGGCTTTTCTGCATGTTTTCTGAGCTGACTTTGTTAGTGATCTCAGGAAATCATAATGGACAGCCACCCAGGGACACTCAACACCTCCGCCATCTCTTGTTAAATCACTAACTCTGAGGTTGATGGGCTCAGCAGTGAGGAAGCAGGAGGCAAGCTCTCCTTTGCATTGGTTTCCTGGCTTGCAGACTCCAGCATTCCTCACTCTGTTTATCCAATTGCAGGAGATACATCTACTTGGTTTGGGAATGTTGGCTCAGATGCCAGCCAAGCAGCGATGAGCCCTCTCTGTAGTAGTCCATTTGTCATTCTAAGTCACTTTTCAAAACCACCCAGGGCTGTGTTTACTTAATACAAGCTTTGAGTCAGCCAGTTACATAGACTCACCCAGGGAAGGAATGGAGACCCACCCCACTCAGCCTCCGTGGCTGTCAGTCACACCCGCTGATCCACCCGTTAGAACCTAGCCTCTACCCCAGCTATACACACTGTGCCAGACACACAGACTTGGTGAATCTGCTTTCTGCTCCCTATGTGTTTATGTGTGTGTGCATGCGTGTGCATATGTATGCGTGCCTGTGTGTGCGCATGTGTGTGTGCATTATACATGCCATGCATGTGAAGATGTGCATGTCTATACATGTGTGAGGAAGGCAGAGGGAGATGCTGGGTGTCCTGATCTATCACTCACCCTCCTACCCCTTGAGAGTACTCTCCCATCTCACTGAGCCTGGATCTAGGTTGTCAATCAGCAAACCCAGCATCCTTCTATCTCTTCCCTCACTCCCCAGTGCTGGCGTCACAGGAGGGGACATGCTCCTTGCCATTAGAACCTGAGTGCTGGAGTCAGCTGATCTGTGGTTCCTGATCAGTTTGGGGTACAGGTCCCTTTGAGAGGATTCAGCGTTCTTCCTAGAAAGACATTCCCATTAGCATTTTCATCTTTCACAAAGGAGACACTTTCTGAGGCCCTGCAGTGGGCTGTGTCTGCTCCAAGTATAAGAACACAGCAACAAAGGGGATGGGAGAAATCCAGATGCGATGTTCAGTGGGAAGAGTGGACGCAGGAAGCAGGAAGTGCCAGTCAGATGCATCTCAGGGTGGGTGCTGTGTGACTGTTTCCTGTATCCAGACATCCTCTCATGCATCGCGGAGGGTCACAAGGCTCATGAGACTCACCAGAAACCCATGGGACCAGGAGCCCCACCCCAAGGATATCCAACCTGGGAGAGGAGACTGCCGCCTTTGGTGGAGCTGTTTGCAAGCTGTACCAGGAGGCAGCTTTCCTGAGTTGTCTCCCAGACACGCTGGGGTGGGCTTCTCACCTTTTGAGTCATCCAAGCTCCTGGTAAAGGATCCCAGTGAACTGGTTGGTTCTTCAAGCCAGATTTGATGGGATTGCTTCTTTGGACAGCCGGTGTCCCCTCTCTCCCTGTCTGGGGTGACAGAAAGCATCTCCCTTGTGGGATAATTAGACACTGTGTGAAGATGTGTTGCTATGATTGGTGTAATGAAAAGCAGAATGGCCAATAGCTAGGCAGGAGAGTATAGGCGGGACTTCCGGGCAGAGAGCACTCTGGGAAGAAGAAAGGCTGCCAGCCAGACTTGTTCGGAAAGGAAACTGGAGGTGTAAGGTGGAAGGGAGGTAATGATACTTGGCAGAATGTAGATTAATATAAATGGGTTGATTTAAGTTATGAGTTAGCTAGGAAGAAGACTAAACTAAGGTCGAGCTTTCATATTCCCCCATCCTTTGCTTTTCAAGACAAGGTTTCTCTGTGTGTAGCTCCAGCTGTGCTGGATGGAACTCATTCTGTAGACCAGGCTGCCTTGAACTTGAACTCACAGAGATCCTTCTGCCTCTGCCTCTTGAGTGCTGGGACTAAAGGTGTGTGTCACCACAAGAAGTGTTGCTATTAGGAAGGTGTTGGTACAGAGAAAGACTTGTTGAATATGGTGTCTAACATGGAGGCTTGAATAGCCACATAGGGCCTGAGAAACTGGGTAGGCTTGGGGTATAGAGGTATGGCTCCTTTAAGAGGCCCAGTTGTGCAGAGGAGTACTTGAGCATCTAACTCTGGGTACAGCTCCTGCTGCAGGCAGACATAACAAATTCCCAGAGCTGGGGCCGGTAAATGCAGCCCCAGGCTGTTACCTGCCAGCATGAGGCTAGGCTCTCACAGAACCAAGGGGAGCAGAGCTGCTTGGTGGTAGCGTAGCCATTTAAGTTTCAGCTCATTTAGTCAGAGAAGGCTGCAGATGTGCAGAAAGCCAGGTCTAGGTCAAGAAAACCTCTGAAAAAATATAATACACTTAAAAATGTGCTTAGATTTAAAAAAAGAAAAGAAAATGGGTATAGATAGCCATAGGAAAAAATAGTTAAAAATAATAAAGTCTTTAAATAAAGAATAAAGTAATATAGAAAAAATAAGCCACAGAAAGATGGAACATATACAGAGCCCCTGGATCCTGTATGTTGGTTTGTTGATTTTGAAGTTTTTGAATGCTGACGAGAAAACAGCAGCTGCTGAGAGACGCTGAATTGTAGAAGTTGCTGAATTAAACCAGCCTATGTACTTCAGGCTGTCTTGGCTTCAGAATGGAAGTTGGTAAATGTGTTGTGTTGGGGGAGAGGTTGTGTATTTATTTATTTATTTGTTTGTTTGTTTATTTATTGTGTCCACAGGAAACGAAAAGCTATGGATTCCTTTAAAATTAATAAAGATTAGATTTTACCAGGGGAGCGGGAGAGCTCCTGAGGATCTGGCTATAGATGTGAGGGAGGAAGCCAGGAAAGACAACAGGACAGGTGACATGTATGCTGAGCCCTCAACATGGGAACAGCTCTGGGACAGGGTGAGACGTGATAAATCTTGTTGGCTATAGAGTCCTTGTGACTTACTGTATTACAGTTTGGTTATGCAGTCCAAATGGACTTATGAAGTTGACAGATGCCTTTTACCTGCTCAAACACAGAACAAAAAATTCTCTTTAGCGGACTTGTGCACAGTGCACATTCCATACTTGTGTTAATACAGATGTGTCACCTTTAAAAATTTATGTTTTCAGAAGAAAAGGACCGATGCCAATGAAGTCACAAGTAGTCCAGCTGACCCAGCCTCTCAGAATACCTATGTTACAGTTTCCTCAAGACAAGGTGCGGCAGACATTCGAAATCCCTGCTTCACAGAAAAGTCTGTCAGATATCCTAGGCCTGAGGGCCAAAGATGGACACCCCAACACTGCAGAGGAACCTTGGGTGAGCGTCCAGAAGATGGACGCCCCAACACTGCAGAGGAACCTTGGGTGAGTGTCCAGGTAGCCAGCTGTCTCTGTCATTTCTGTAGTTTGGGAAGTGTCTGTTCTACACTTCCTATTTACTCAAGTAATGTTACCTCCTTCTCAGGTCTCTGATGGGATTAAAGACTGGATAGTTATAGTTACAGTTTTCCTTGTTTCCAAATTTGGAAAAGAAACTCATATGAGATGTAAAGTTTATAAGGTTGAAAAACATAAAAGCTTAAGTTGTTTATCTAAGAAGATGTTTTTTAGGTCTGTTATGAGCAGGTTTTCCCCTGCCGGCCTGGTCCCACCGCCGCACCAGCTCCAGCTAACACACTGAGACACTGTAATAGATTTAATGCTGTTGGCCTGTTATTAGCATTTCTTATTGGCTAGCTCTGTCTTAACTCATTTCTATTAATCTAAGTATTTCCACGTGGTCTTATCTTACCGGAGAGAGACTGTCTCCTCCTAGGGTTGCTCCATCTACCCAAGCAGAGCACCAAGCTTGCAGAGTGAGCTGCTCTGGTCTGGGGAGAAAGCTGAGCTGGGGGATGAGTGGAGTTGGGGAGGGGAGTGTCTGTAGTGAGTCAGATGACCCTAGAGGGGCTGCACAGTCCAGCAGCCATGAGACCCAGCAGTCAGATTCCATAGTGGCTTTATCCCAGGGCCCGAGGGAGCAACAGCCTGAGTATGTGGGCTCAGGTGAAGTTTGGTCGGGACAAAGATCCAGTCAGTATGCTGAATGGGGTGGAGTTGACAGGAGCCAGGTGGGAAGGACCAGAGTCTAAAGGCCATTCTTGGCTCTACCTTACCCTTTTTTCTCTATTGTCAACATCAAATCTGGGCTACTAAGAGAACTTCTCTGCCCAAAGTGACATCCTGAGGACCAGTGAGGAACTAGTGTGTGTGTGTGTGTGTGTGTGTGTGTGTGTGTGTGTGTGTGTGAGAGAGAGAGAGGGAATGATTGTGACTGTATGTGCGAATGAGTGTGTCTATATGAGAGAGTGTGTGACATGAGTGCACGTGAGTGAGTGTGCATGTGTGAATGAGAATGTGTGTGAGAATGTAAGTGTGTGTGAGAGTGTGAGTGTGTATCCCTGCATGGTGAAGGGAGCCAGCAGTGGTCCAGAACCGTCTGCAGACAGCAGTCACTCACCACAGTCCCTGGGAGAGCTGTTAGCATCTTTGAAGAGGTAACCAACTGGTGCATAATTATTGCGAAGGGACTGCCCTTTTGTTGCCGTTTTTTTTGGGTCTGTTAGCTTCCCCGGGCAGTCCCTGCGGCCTGTGGCTCCTGACTCATCCTCTTCCTACACGGCCAGCTTCTCCAAACGCCTGGGGACTTAAAGGCTGTGTCTCCGCTTGCGGCTGCTCTGTCTGGCACAGGCAGGGTTCAGACTGTTGGTTCGTGGAGCTGTCCTGGTTGCCCTATGGGCTCTGCATAACTGTCACCGGCCCACAGTTTGCAGATGGGCAGCTGAGGCCCGGAGGGGCAGGGGCTTGTCCTGGGTCATCTATTGGGTGTGCCGTGCGGAGTGTTGATTCAGTTCAGACAGTGAGTGCACTGGGCGAGCGTGCTGCCCCCTGCTCCAGTCACCTGGGTATGTGTCTGCAGAGGACATTTCTGGCCCCTCCCTTTCTCTGGGCACAGGCCGAGGCTCCTGCCACCTTACCATGCAGGTCAAGTTTGGTTCTACAGTCATTGTACAGTGGTCTGGTGCTCTGTGTGCGGTTTCTGAACAGTTGTGGCTCAAGTTCTCCTTCTGTTAAATGGGTCCGTTAAGACCCTTCTGGGCCCCAGACACTGCCCCTCCTCCCAGTATTACTCAGACCCTATCCATCTTATGCAATCTCTCTCGCCGAGTCTCTCCATCTCTGCCTGTTTGCCTCTGTCTGTGTTGCTGTGTCTGTTTCTCTTTGTCTCTCTCTCCCAGGCCTTTGCTACGTAGCTCATGTTGGCCTCAAACTTGACTTGTTGCCAAAGATGGCCCCGAACTCCTAATCCTCCTGCCTCAGCCTCCAGGCTGCCCCAGGCATCTGCACACACGGTCTTTAACAGACGGCTGTGGGAACACACAGAATGCTGCAGTTTTAATCGTCCAGACTTTTACCTAGGACGGGAGGAAGGGCTCAAGCCACACAGGTGCCATAGCTTTCAGCTCATCACAGCTTCCTCAGGAGCAGCGCCTGGCTGAGAAACGGTGGCCGGCACCCGTGGGCGCCCACAGTAGGGAAGCCTCCCGTGCCTCTGAGTGCTGTGCACATGGCACTTGGTCACTGTTAATGGTTGGGGTGAGAAAGTCCCCACGGCCTCACGTGTCAAAACACTGGGACCTCAGCAGAAGGTGGCAGTGTTTTGGGAAGCTTTCAGCCAAGGTGTGTGGCTGGGCCAGGGCGCCGGGGATGGGACTTGAGGGTTCCAGGCCCCCTGTGCTTTCGGCTTGTCTGTTTCCGGCTTGGTTTGGGTTGGTTGCTCAGAGTCCGGGCTGTTTCCGGCTTGGTTTGGGCTGTGTGCTCAGAGTCTGGGCTGTTTCCGGCTTGGTTTGGGTTGGTTGCTCAGAGTCCGGGCTGTTTCCGGCTTGGTTTGGGCTGTGTGCTCAGAGTCCGGGCTGTTTCCGGCTTGGTTTGGGCTGTGTGCTCAGAGTCCGGGCTGTTTCCAGCTTGGTTTGGGTTGGTTGCTCAGAGTCCGGGCTGTTTCCGGCTTAGTCCGGGCTGTTTCCGGCTTGGTTTGGGCTGTGTGCTCAGAGTCCGGGCTGTTTCCAGCTTGGTTTGGGTTGGTTGCTCAGAGTCCGGGCTGTTTCCGGCCTGGTTTGGGCTGTGTGCTCAGAGTCCGGGCTGTTTCCGGCTTGGTTGCTCAGAGTCCGGGCTGCGTGCTCCCCTGCTCTCCTGTGTGTTCTGGGCCACGATGGACGTAACCTCACAAGCTCAAGAGCCGCAGCACCTTCTTCCTGCCTCAAGTTTCTTCTGCCATGGCAGTGAGAGAAGTGCACAGAGCAGCAAAAGACACTTGCTGAGTGCTACTTTACACCCACGTTCCCCTTCGGGGGCCAGCAACCCCGAAAGAGGCCCTCTATGCCCTCTATGCCCTCTATGCCCTCTATGGACTATGTATAGTCCATAGATGCGGAAACTGAGACTTAGTCCGGACTCATTTCCCTAGATGTTCCCTGCAGGGCGGTGGTGGGGGCAGGACCTGAAGCCAGGGCTTCCTGACCCCTGTGTCCTTAACATATCCTCTAGTCCGAGAAAGAGCTGCGTGACTGGGTGTCATCTGGATGTCAGCCTCGCTCCGAAGGCAGGATCTTTTGAGTGGCTTCCATCATCCACTTAGACCCTGGCTTGGAAGGAAGAAGGCTGTGGAGAAACCAGCCACTTGGACTTCTCCCGCTGCCTGGCAGGGTCTCTGAAGAGCATGCCTTGGCCTTTCTTTGTCAATACTTCCTTGTCTTTTACTGTGGTGGGGGACATGGGAGGAGATGTTGTCTTTTACTGTGGTGGGGGACAAGGGAGGAGATGTTGTCTTTTACTGTGGTGGTGGGACATGGGAAGAGATGTTGTCTTTTACTGTGGTAGGGGGACATGGCAGGAGATGTTGTCTTTTACTGTGGTGGTGGGACATGGGAGGAGATGTTGGCTTTTATTGTGGTAGGGGGACATGGGAGGAGATGTTGTCTTTTATTGTGGTGGGGGACAAGGGAGGAGATGAACACAGTGTAGGTGGGGGACGGCACCTATGAGCTCCCTTGGGGAAGTGTGCAAGATGGATGGAGGGCTCTTCCAGCCTCTCTGGGTTCATGCTTTCTGGGCTCTGAGTTGTTCCTGAGTGATTTATCGTGCTATCTGCAAACTCATTTTTTCCCTTTTGGGTCCACAGAAGAGCTGCTGTATCCCAAACACATTTGCACCCTTAAAACTAACACATTCAGTCTTGTTGCTGCTGGTGTCTGTGAGCAGGCCCAGGCTTAGCTATTTTTGGGCTTGTTTCCAGGAAAATAATTTACTTTTCGTTGTGAGGTCTGTCAAGCTCAGTGGAATGATTTTTTTTTTTTCCGTGACGCCGGACAAGTAAATCCTAAAAAAGCAGAGGATTGAAAACCTTGCCTGCAGAGATGGCCCACGGCTGGGCTTATCTTGTCGATTAAAATAAAGAGAAGCTCCTAGAGCTCACTCAGCCGGGCCGGCCAGGGTCCTCAGCAGTCAGGGTCACGGCGGTGGTGACAGTCAGGGCTCATGGCATCACCTTGGGGGCTGGGGCTGCAGCTCAGGTGGGATTGCTCGAGACTGGGCATAGAGGCACATGCCCACAATCCTAGCAGGCAGGAGGACCAGAAGTTCAAGGCTGTTCTTGGCTGCATGGCAAGTTTGAGGCCAGCCTGGGCTCCAGGAGACCCTGTTCCAATCAATCGATTTTTAAAAAGAAAAGGCTATCTTCCGAGAGTTAAAATACCCGCTTCCCGGCATCGGAAGCTCACAGGGTCTGCAGCTGGATGGAGCCCCAGTCAGCGGGAGTTGCTTCATAGGATCTGCTCAGGTCCCTCGCCTGAGAAGCAGGAAGGATAAACACCTCCTGCAGAGTCTCAGGGGTACAGTGAGGACAGCGCGTGTGGAGACTCTCACATGCCCTGGGCCTGGAATGCAGGTAGCGTGACTAATGCTCCAGCAGCCTCTTTGGAGCACGAGGCAAACTTGAGGAGTTTGCTGGCGGAAAGAAGCAGAAAGCTCCAGGGCATCGAAGATGGAGGAATTCACTGGAGTGCTTCTCTGGCCTTCCTTCAGGGGGGAAACACACTTCTGCTTGCTGTCAGCTCAGGAAGTGCATGTTATACTGGCTGAGAGCCACTGATTGCTTCAATTTTGTGTCTTCTGAAATCAGAAGACAAGAGTGGTTTTTTGAGTCACTGTGGTACAACACCGGGAGGAAGGGGTTTAAGAGAGGCGCTGTTCTTTCCTCAGGGTTCAGAGGAGGCAGGCCAGTGTGGAGCGGGAGGCGTGGAGGCTGGAGCTTGCTTCCCTCTGGGCAGGGCAGGAGGGCATAAGGGTCCTCGCCCAAAAGTTCCACCGAATCAAAGAGGGCTTCCAGAAGATGCCGCCACAGAGAGTCACAGCTCCGAAGATGTGGGGACATCGTCATGTGGGCATCGAGATGAACAAGGGCCCTGAGGTCTGATGGTGTCTGAAGAAAAGGGAGATAGCATGATAGCATGGCTGCCAGAGGGTGGCTGAGTGTGGCAGAGCCTCGTGAACTGTTAGGCCGGCGCCCTTTGAGGCCCTGGAGGGCTGGGGCAGAGGCCCACACTATGGCTTCTGTGCCTGGCTTTGTGGTGAGCATGGCTGTGGGTTGAGTCTGCAGACTTAGGAGGTGTGTGCCTCTCCTGATGCTGGTGGCTGGGCTTGGGTTAGGGCAGAGGTGCATGGGGAGGGGGTGTGGTGTGGTGTGGTGTGGTGTGGTGTGTCTACTGTCTTGTGACACACTTCCTCCAATCCGAAGCCTCTCTTTTGGGTTTCTGGCCCTCTACCAGGGAGATGTTTGTTTTTTGCTTTTTTGTCTTTTGATTTTTGTTGTTGATGTTTGTTTCCTGCCAGCAGCATCTCCTATGTTATTCTCAGTGTGTGTAGACAAGGTTCCCCCATCACATAGCAGCTCATATAAGAGCATCTCTGTGAGCTCTCTGGTGAATCTAGCCCAAGGAGAAGTCTCAGACAGCGTGGAGCCTCCATGACAGGACATTTGGACCTTTGGCCACAGACCCTATTCCTCTTTGTTGCCTGCCCCTCACCCGCCTGGCCCCTTGAACTCCTGGTCATGTCATTTGACTTCTGGTGACTCCGGGGCTTCTGTGGAGTGGGGTTACCATGCCTACCCTGTGCCAACTGGGCCCCCCGTCACCCACATCTCCTTAAACATTTTTTTAAATAAATGGGTCTATGATCAGGGTCTGATAACACACACCTGTGTCTTTTTCAGTTACTTGGGAAGCTAAGGCCGGAGGATGGCAAGTTCAAGGCCAGTGTGGGCCACTTATTTAGACTCTGTCTCAAGTAAAAAGTAAAAAGAGGGCTGGGGATGTAGCTCTGTGGTCGAACACTTGCGTAGCATGTGTGAGGTCCTGGGTTCAATCCCCAGTACTGCCAAAAATAAAACCAGACCACCAGCAGGAGTCCATGGATCAGTACTGGGCAGTAAAACATGCTAGGGCCACAGCATGTCTGCGAGAGTTGACGTGGAATTCTCTTCCTCCATTGCCAGCGCGAGTACTTGTAAGCAGAAGATTCTAGGAACAGAATTAGAGACGGCGCCATTCACCCTCCTCTGTTCTTTGGTAGAGAAAACCTAATGCTCATGGTCATTGCCCACTTGTACCCCAAGAGCCAGACAGCTTGCTTCCTGGTTTCCCTGCCACAAAGAAAGTTCTAGGACATGTGCGCACTCACTCAGACTTCTCTAAATGAAGGGTTTGTTCTAAAACACAGTACCTGCAGCATGTGTGTGGTTGTCAGTCCTGCTGTTATAATTTTCTATGCACACCCTGAGACACCCACTGCACCCCTGCAGCCCTGTGACACCCACTGCACCCCTGCAGCCCTGTGACACCCACTGCACCACTGCAGCCCTGTGACACCCACTGCACCCCTGCAGCCCTGAGACACCCACTGCAGCCCTGAGACACCCACTGCACCCCTGCAGCCCTGTGACACCCACTGCACCCCTGCAGCCCTGAGACACCCACTGCACCCCTGCAGCCCTGAGACACCCACTGCACCCCTACAGCCCTGAGACACCCACTGCACCCCTGCAGCCCTGGTACTTGAAAACATGCATGCATGGCCCTGCTCAGCAAACCCATGTCGTGCTCTATACTGGCTTTTAGTGGCTGGAGGTAACCAGGGTCTGGGGCAGGAGGATGCTGGGGAGTGAGCATCCTGTTCTCAGCATCCCTGAGACTGCCAGGCACTCAGAGAGGCTTTGCTGTGGGTTTGCAAGAGGGGGAAGACATGGTGTGACTTATTTACCTTTTTCTACATTTCCCCCAATTTCCCCAATTGGTTTCCATAGCGACTCTAATAGAGATTGGGCTGCTGGAAAAGCATTCGTTTCTATAGAAACAATTTGTTCTATAAGAGAAACAATTTACTTGGTTGTATATGAAATCTAATGTTAGGATTTGAGTCTTGGTTGATTTTTTTTTTGTCAGAGAGTATTTCTCAAGCCACCTACAGATGAATATGATATCTTCAGGCTCACAAAAGCCATCCTAGGTGATCTACAGGTGCTGGCGTAGTCCCTTGGCATCTTTACCATGAATGTACAGTTTTACATTAAAACAAAAGTGTGGATCACTCCCATGCCTAGATACAAGGGTCTTGATTTCTGGGAGTTATTTGGGCATAGAAACTTGCTGTTTTCTTGATTTTTCCTTTAAGAACTCTGAGGAGTTTTGAAGAGAATGACATGGGCAGTTTGTCACAACCTCCTAGAACACAGCTGGGTAAAACCCCAATCTGCAATAACAAGGACAGTAGGCTCTGGTTTTAGGATGTGGGTGGCTTCAGGGAAGGCTGTGTCTAGGGGCAGCCAAGACCCATTCTTTCCTTCAGTGCCGTATCTGTTAGGTTGATGTCACTCTCAGGCAGGCTCTCCAGACCTCCGGGCTGTGCAGCCTTGTTCCTAGCTGTTTCAGCTCAGATTCTGAGGGTGTGGGAGCCTGAGTGACAGATAGTGCCAGCTGTCAACATGACAGAATCTGATAGGCAGGAGATGGTCTCCTAGGCCTGCCAGCTTGGGGGAGCAGGTTATCTTGATTACTTTAATTATCTCAATTAATTAATCCATGTGGGAAGATTCACCCATTGTGGCTCACACTATTATCATGATCTGGTCATGCCTGAAGAAAAAGGAGAAACTGAGCTGGCACTGGCACTCATCCCGCTCTCCTGGGGATGGTGAATACAATGTGGCCAGCTTGGTAAATACAATGTGGCCAGCCACTTCAGGCCCCTGCTGCCTGCACTTGCCGCCATGATGGACGGTAAGCTGGGAACCGTGAGCCACGATTGAAGGGGATGTCCTTCTGTATGCTGTGAATATATGTTTTTCTTATTGTTTGATGAATAAAGCTGTTTTGGCCAATGGGCAGGTAGGATGGAGCCAGACGGGAAGCATGGGCGGGGCTAGCAGACAAGGAGGATTCAGGGAAGAGGACAGGGAGAGTTGCAAGAGACATGCCATGTAGCTTTGGGGAAGATAGGATTCCAGGCATTCTCTGGTAAGTGAAGAACACTTGGAGATGCTTAGATTAATAGAAATGGGTTAATGATTAAGAGAGAGCTAGCCAATAGGAAGCCTGGGCCATCGGCCAAATGGTTTATAATTAAAATAAGCCTTCTGTGTGTTTATTTGGGACTAAAGGGTTGTGGGTGGGACAGAAACATCTGTCTACACACAATAAACTCTTTCTCCTTTAAGTTGCTTTTGTCAGGTCTCCAGGCAACAAAAAAGCCACCTAGTTGTTCCCGGGAAATCCATGGAAATGACAGAAGCAAGTGAGGGGGGAAGGGTTGATTTCAGGTCATGATTTTAGGGGGTCACAGCCCTCCTCTACATGGGTGTGGCAGCCTGGGTGCTTGCAGTAAGTGGCAGAGACATTTTCATTCTTGGCAGATAGGGAAGCAGAGAGCCTGTGCATGTCAGGGCCTGATTGCAGTACCTGCTTCTGCCACCATGTCACAAAGGTCCTCAAACAAGGCTGCCAGCTGGGAACCAGAGTTCAAGCACATGTGGTGGACATTTGGGCTCAAATGTATTTTCTTGAGTCACATGTCTACCCACGAGGACTGGGGAGGAATGAAATGAGCTGATTGGCTAGGCTCAGGTGCTTCCCATTGGGTCAGGGTAAGGTCAGCATTTGCCAGTGCCAGAAGACAGAGGTGAGATGTAAGTGAGATGCCTGAAGAGAAGGCAGCATACAACGGGGTGATGTGATCCACTGCTGTGGGTCACTAACTGGTTCCAGGGACCCACTGGGCCACATTCAGAAACTACAGGGGTAGGGACCTGGGGGGATGGCTTAGATAGTAAGGTGCTTGCTGTATGTACAGACATGAGCTGGAGTCCCAGAACCCACATTTAAATAACCAGGAGTGGTGGTTTATGCTCTATTCTGGCTGGCGCTCACTGGTCAGCCAGCTGGACAGTGACTAAGGATGACACCTGAGTTTTACACATACACACACATACACACACACACACACACACACACACACAGAGAGAGAGAGAGAGAGAGAGAGAGAGAGAGAGAGAGAGAGAGAGAGAGAGAGCTTTTGCCTGCTGTGTCCCAACTCCCAGGCTTACTCTCCCATTTGCTAAATACTTCCTACCAGCACAATCTCCCTAACATCCTTCAAATAAGACTTCTCTTTCCTTCATCTGAAGGGAGTTGGGGGGGGGAGCAGAATTGATTTGCATGTACTCTTGCTGTGTCTTATCAACTCTGCAGGGTGCAGCTGTGTAATTACGGTCACCTTCAGCCTCATGGTTTGTCTTATGAAAAGGTTATGAATGGGAACAAAAAGAAAATCACTGAGAGGCACAGTCGAGGTCTCCTTTGTGACTGTCCTTTCAGTCCAAAGTTCAGAGAGTTCTAGCAAATCACTTCGGCAGGAGCAGCAAATGAACTGTCTCAGATATGTGTGTCCATGCATTATATATATATATATATATATATATATATATATATATATATATAAAGTGTGTATTTTTGGGAAAAATTCTTCAAGATGATGGATGGAAGGTGTGACTGATTTCAAGAGGGGTGCTGGTGTGTGGCCAGTAATTTACATGAACAGGATTTCCAGGGCTCATTAAGACCTTGAAATAGGAGTGTTCAAATTTAGCATTTTGGTTTGAATTCAGCTTCTGCTATGGGGGCTTTCAGGCTTTAAAACCGCCTCGTTTTCCCCTTGCCATTAGCTTGCAAAGACATTTTAAAATTCTTAACCTGTCCTTAGGGATCTTTGTTCCTTGTTAATAAGCAGGGGAAATGTTTTTTTGCAGAAATCACTTCTATGTCAGTCTTGTCCTTCAGGGTGGGTGCTGTCCAGTGGGGACCAGAGTAGAATTGCTGGAAAATGTCAGCGGGGAATTTGTGCCCCCCCCAGAATGAACCCTGTGCTCTCAGGAGCCTTTTCATGTACAAAGGGTGGGCTGTCCCTCAACAGGTGAGGGGTGTTTACACGTGTGTACACATGAAGGTTGGAGGATTGTCCTGTGTGTCCATCACAGCTCTGGGGATGAAGGTGACATTTGGCTGAGGGTCAGAGGTGACTCTGGTGTCCTCCCACAGGAGTGACCAGGGCTGCAGTTTGGAGACTCCTGTGCTTGAACAATAATCACAGCACCTGTGTTGTCTGTCATACCTGTGAAGGACATTGTCATGCCTGTGGAGGCTGTTGTCATGCCTGTGGAGGCTGTTGTCATGCCTGTGGAGGCTGTTGTCATGTCTGTGAAGGACGTTGTCGTGCCTGTGGAGGCTGTTGTCATGCCTGTGGAGGCTGTTGTCATGTCTGTGGAGGCTGTTGTCATGCCTGTGGAGGCTGTTGTCATGCCTGTGGAGGCTGTTGTCATGCCTGTGGAGGCTGTTGTCATGCCTGTGGAGGCTGTTGTCATGCCTGTGGAGGCTGTTGTCATGCCTGTGGAGGGTGAGGCCTGGGACTTGACTATTATTCTGTAGTTTTTAAATGAGACCCTGTCTGCAACTGCATTTGTAACTGAAGATGGCTTTGAACTTCTGACCCTCCTGCTTCCACATCTCCAGTTGAGATACCAGGCTTGCACCGCTGTGCTAGGGACAAAAACAGGGCTTCCGGTGAGCTGGGCAAGCATTCTACCAACTGAGCCACATCTCCAGCTCTGTGGTGACTTTGTCATTTGCAACCAAATCCCAAAGTCCACACTGCTGGTCTTCACCTGTCTCAGTGGAGTCCATTGGCAGCATCTTTATTTTGCCCCTGCTGGGGAGAGGTCTTCCCTCTTGGACTTTCGGGCAGTCCTGGAAATGTTGCCCTGTGGCAAGGGTGCAACCCAAATGGCATCTGTCTGAACCACCTGCTCGGCTCCGATGGTCCCTTAACCGGGTATGGATCAGGCTGGGAGGAGAGACCCGAAGAAAACAAAGCAGGGTTTCAAGCAAACTTGGCTTTGAGAGCAGGAAAGGCAGCCTCCATGCTTTCAGATGATCCTGTCGGTCCCTCCCCGTGTGCTGCAGCCTTGTGCTGTGGGGGAGGTGGAGGGACAATGGAGCTCTGTGTCAGGGCCAGAGGGGAAGTCATTGGCCATGTAGCTCATAATTTAAACACACATGCAAACACTCAAACATAACACACACACACACACACACACACACACACACACACACACACACACACCCACAACAACAACAGAAAATGTTTTCCAGTGACTGGGCAGGAAAGGAGAATGAAAGCGTTCAGGGAAGAGCTATTGGGTGTGAATGAAGAATATATTATATAATATTCATGAAAATGCCGCATCAACGCTCATGTATAATTAATGTACTTTAATAATAAAAACAATTTCAATCTCACTTATTAAATGTACATATTTATGGAATAAAGTATACTATTTCAGTAATGTAGAGAATTTGTTAGGATTGGGCTGGAGAGATGGTTCAGATGTTAAGAGCACTGGCTGCTCTTCCAGAGGACCTGGGGTTTCCAGCACCCTCACAGCAGCTCACAACTGTCTGTACCTTCTGTTCCAGGGGACCTGACATGCCACACAGACATACATGCAGGCAAAACCGCAATGTGCACAAAATAAAAAATGACTACTTAAAAAAAAGAATGTGTTAGGATCAAATCAGGATGAGTATGCCTCACCCCAGTGTACGTCATACTTCGTGTTGAGCTCAAAATCCCGTTTTGTTTTTCTAGCTATTTTGAAATATAGAAAGAATTGTTAAACACAATAGGCTGTTGTGCTGGGGCTTAGCCCTCCTAACTGCATGTGTGCATTCACGTTTGCATGTGGGGACCAGAAGCCAATGCTAGGCGTCCTCCTCAGGTGTCTTGCTTTCTGAGACAGCTCGCTGAATTAGGAGCTTGCCAACTCAGCAAGGCGGCCCAGTCCCAGGGATCCCAGCCTCAGGGTTACCAGTGCCCACCACTGTGCCCGGCGTATTTTTCAATGGGTACTGGGGATCTAACTCAGATCCTTGTGTTTGAAGGACAACGGCCTTCCTGTCTAAATCAACCCAGCTCCTAACTGTGCATTTGAGCTGATAGTCACCTGTGTCCCCATCTCTATGGTCTGTAACCATTGATTATTTCTACTTCTAAGTCAACTTACATTCCAGGCACAGCGACAACATGTACTGTTTGTCTTTCTGCATTTGGCTTATTTCTTTAAACAAAATACCCTTCATGTTCACTCACATTGACACACACACACACACACACACACACACACACACACACACACACACCAGGACTCCATTCTCTTTTGTGGCTGAGTAATATTCCACTGAGTGTCGTATATACCGTATTTTCTACCCACTCATCTACAGAGAGACACCTAGCTTGCGTCTGTTTCTCACCTACCCTGAACAGGTAACACAATCTACTCCCAGCTACGGCATTGCTACGCTGGGTCACCTGGAATTTCTAATTTTTTTCCCCTGAGACATAGTGTAGCCCAGGTTGTGCTTGAACCTACAATCCTCCTGCCTCAGCTTCCCCAGTGGTGGGGGAACAGGTGTATGTCATCATGTCTTGTCTTTTCAGCTTCAGAGAAAGCTTTGCCCTGTCCAGCCACGGGCTCCTGATTCCACGCCAGAGCTGGAGTTTGTCTACTGAGGGCGGGCAGGACTCTTAAGCCATTCATCTTCCCCCTGTTTCATTCATGAGACAAGGTTCTCGCCTTCCCTCTAACACTCAGCACTGGGCTGTCAGATGTGACTTTGAAGTTTCCCTTGCCTGGAGATCAACACCCACTCACGCTCTGCCTCCAGATCATCTCCACGTGGAAACTGCAAAAAAGCTTTCGCCTACACCACGGGGCTCTTGGCTCCATGGAATGGCAGTCTGTGGAATGAGGGGGGAGCGGTCCTCCCCAGAGTCCACAGGGATAGTGACTTCACATTGCCATGGAGATGCCGGCTATCTTGAAATATATACCACTTGCCACCCGCTCTTGGGGCTACTGTTTTCCAAGTCAAGAGGGCCTGGCTAGAACTCAGATGTCTGTGGTCCACTGCGCCTTTGCGCTCATCATTCCTTGAAAGCTTTTTCAATTGTTTCTGACATAAGTAACAGTTGCACAGATTCAGCTTTTGTTGGATTTTGATGGATGGAAAAGCTCATTGTAAAACCTCAAGTGCCAAGAATATGGCACTTTCTTCTCAGCGTGAGCAGAAGAGGGACCCAAATGCTGTAGTGATGCCGTTGGGAAGCAGAAAGAGCACAGGCACTGGAACCATGCGTTTCCCTGGCGTAAATGCTTGCATTGTGGTCAACTTTGACCCTGGCTGCCTCTGTGATTTAATAACCTGCCAAAAAGGCAGTATGGGCTCACAGCTGTAATGTCAGTACTCCCAGGGCTGAGGCAGAAGAGTTGCCACAAGTTTGAGGCCAGCCCGGGCTACATCATGAGTTCGACTCACAACCCTTCCCTCAATAACTCACACTCCTGCTCGCCCGGCTCCACCTCTGGCTGTCGCTGGGATCCTACCTCCCATGCCTATTCCTAATCTGGGCAGTGGTGATGTAACAGCACAGGCCTCTCCTAGACCAAGATAAAGATTTCATGAGAGAGCACATGGGCAACATCCTGCATACAGCAAGGGCTCAATAAATGACAGCTATTTCTCTGCAAACAGGCGTGTCCACCGCCCGATGATACCAGGTTTACACAGATGACCTCACAGTGTTCACTCGGTTCTGCTGGCTCCCAGCCTATGTGGTTTTGGTCGGCCTGGAACTCTCTCTGTAGTTTAGGTTGGCTTTGAGCTCATCATGATCGCTCTGGGAGCAAAGGTGTGCACCACCAAGCCCAGCTACCTTCTGTTCTTTTAAGTGATGTTGAGGATGGATCCAGGTAGAGGCTGAGGGTTTGTTCCTCACCTCGTTCCCCTCCTGCCTCTAACAGCCCACAAGGCAGAGTTTCATGTCTTCTGAGCTTAGGAGCCTGGGATAGAGGAGCTGTGATTGGGACTGCCAATCAAGACAAGATCAACCCAGGAGCAGCTGTTTGGCACTTACAGATCAGGTCTCAGCTCACCCGTGGGGACAGTGAGTGACTGACAGCCACCTGATCAGACAATGCTCTGATCGCGTTTAGACACCTGGTAGTGGAGAGCTGAGTGCTTCCTGTCCTGAGGTTCAGCAATTGGTTCTTGCTGGTCTGGTATGTAAGTTGCAGGTCACTCCTCCACAGCCCAGAAGTTGTTGGGGGTGCTCAGAGGTGCCTGGGTGTGTGCAGGCAAAGCAGGCAGTTGGAAATAATCACGTCTTGTTGGAACACACTGCTGGCTGGTAGAGGTTGCAGTCTGCCATAAGCCTGGCAGCTTTTTCTCTAAGCTTGGCAATATGGAGCTTTCTCCCTCCATCAAGGCCTTCTACCCTGAACCTGCCCTTATCTGGAAAATGTCCCTGGGCCTGGAGGACTGAGCTTATCTGAAAGCTGTCTCTACACCAGATGCCTGATTCATCTTTATCTTGACCCTTGGCACAGATCCCTGCTAAGAAGACTCGTACTAGGAGCTCTGCTACAGGACCCTATTGCCACATACTAACCATGTGATAGGAGTGTGCCACTTAATGCAAGTTAGGTTTGTCCCCAGGCTCCCCAATCCTATATATCCCTTACACTCTGGGATAAAATTGAGTCGATTCACTGAAATCTGTCTCCCAGAGAGCTGTCCCCATTCATGTGCATGGGCCACATACAAAACTTTCTGTCACCCCTTCTGTGTCCGTCACCTCTCTCTCTACCTGGTGGCCAACAGGCCAAGAGGGAAAGAGGACCCCTACAACATCTCTTTAGAAGTTATCGTCTTCTATGCCTAAGCAGTGCCTTAATGGGTGTGGGTGGCCATGAATTTCCAGCATGACTTTTCCCTCTTACTGCAGCAATCCTGTTGGCATTTGGAAAGAATTTTAGCATCATTTCAATCACTTCCATGGTTACAGTACAAGCCAGGGCAGTGGGCCTCCTGGGAGCCTCATCCCCCAAGCCCCAGAGACACATACTCAGCTTAAAGGGCAATTTCTGACCTTGTTCACAAAAGAAGACATTCCACTCATTGGTAGACCCCAGGGACTTTGCAGTAGAAGGAAGTCAATAGATTCTTATTAAATTATTGAGCTTTGGAGCTGTGAAGGGAAGTTCCCAGAACATAAAGGGCTGTGCCTTTGTTAAAGAGTCTACAAGGTCAAATGACTGAGCTTGGTGATTATGGGGAGTTAAAATGGTGCAGGCCAGAGCCAAATTATCTTAGGCTATTTTTAGATCCTTTGAAAGCCATTCATTGCCCTCCATTGTGTCCGATCCAACATCCCCGTGACTATCAAAACTTTAAAGTGTTAGGGGCTGGGGAGATGGCTCAGAAGGTAAGAGTGTTTGCTGTGTAAACATGAAGACCTGAGTTTGAATCCCCAGAACCCAGTGTGTGTGAAAGTGTGTGCATTGGCAGGTGAAGATAGGCAGGTCTGGGGAGCTTACTGGTCAGACAGCCAGCCGGCCCTGCCTCAAAGCAGTGAGGTATACAGGGATAGAGGACATGCGATGTGTTCCTGCGGCCTCTACATGTATGCACAAAGGTGCATGCATCCCTACACTCACCTGCACAACACACACACACACACACACACACACACACACATGCACACACACATAGACACACACACATAGACACACATACACACATGCATATAGACACACACACAGACACACACACACAGACACACACACACACACACAGACACACACTCACACACATGCACACACACACAGAGACACACACAGACACACACTCACACACACATGCACACACACACTCACACACACAGACAAACACATGCACACACACTCACAAACACAGAGACACACACATTCACACATACATGCACACACACAGACACACACACGCACACACACAGACACACTCACACACACATGCACACACACAGACACACACAGACACACACATGCACACACACTCACAAACACAGAGACACACACATTCACACACACATGCACACACACAGACACACACACACGCACACACACAGACACACTCACACACACATGCACACACACAGACACACACACGCACACACACACACGACACACTCACACATGCGCGCGTGCACACACACACACACACACACACACACACACACACACACACACACACACACACAATGTATTCTTAACAAACCACTGGCTTCCACCAATTCAAAAGCTAAGAATGTTGTCAGATAGCATCTGAAAACTGGGGCAGGGTTTCACAGGTAAGCCGCCTCCCTGTGGCTCCCAGCAATATATGTGGTAAATGCCTTGATGTATGACCGTCTTTGTTATGTAACTAATAAAAGTCTCACACATCCACCTCTGCAGTGGGACTTGGGATGTGAAGCAATCTGAACTGTGCTCATAAACCTCTCGTACTTGGCTCCAGAATAAACTGTCCCTCATACCTGTGAGCTGAGGGATAGATGTGCTTTCCTGTGAACAGAACTGAGGCCTTTGTGTCTTTACCGTGTGTGATTGGGAATCACCCAGACTTCCCCATAGCAAGGGTGTCAGGAGGGAGCATCACTGACAATGACAGCCACCCACTTCAGGGCAGGCCATCTGTGACTCGTGGGCGTGTCAGCTACGATTCTGCTTGTTAAGGGGATTTAGAAGCTGCCTCCATCTCTGTTATAGAACTTGGTTTGGGGAGTCAGACAGCAACCATCTTCATCAGATCAGCTATTCCTGCTTACAAGGGTTCATCATGGGTGTGGAGTCACATGCCTTTAATCCCAGCACTCAGAAGGCAGAGGCAGGCTGATCTCTGAGTTCCAGGCCAGCCTGGTCTACAGAGTAAGTTCCAGGACAGGCTCCAAAGCAATACAGAGAAACCCTATCTCCCCCCCCCCAAAAAAAAGTTCACTGCTAGAGTGTTTGAGGACTGTTGGCACTGTCTCATAGAGGGTGGGGGGGGTTACTGGACCATCACCTGAGCATCCAGCCATTTGTATGCAATTCTGCCCTAAATGTTTATGCTTCAAGACACATAGGCAGGGGAAGGTCCATGGAAGGGGCTTCATCCATGTAGCTATAGGGAAGCTATCAACCAGGCTGGGTGTAGACCTACTATATGGCTGCTTTGGGGTTACCCACGTTCTAGCAAGTTACTTCTCACCCACTCCATGGCGAACTGCAGGAGGACATGGAGCTGGGTGTCTAGATGGGACAGCGGGAGGGTGGGGGAAGCTGAGGCCTGGGAGGAGGGGCGCATGAAGTCTCTAAGCCAGCACCTATGTGACAGGCTCCCAGCCGTAGGCTCCCATCCTGAATGTCTAACGATGAGATTTTTCTCTGCAGCTCTAGCTTCTGTCTTTTCCTGTCTTCAATTCCCTGTTTTGTGCCAGGGAACAAACTCAACAATCCCCTAGACAACCGCTGACACCTCCGTTATAGGAACACCGTGTCCCCTTACGTGGCATGCCAGGACACATGGCTGGTTCTCATCTGTGAACTCTTGGGACACTGTTCAAAGTTTCAGCTTTCTCTCTTGTACCATCACCACTCTCTGTTCCCCTGGCAAAGTGGAAGTGGCCTTCTAGAATGGAGAGGGGACCCCAGACTCTATTATTATTATTATTATTATTATTATTATTATTATTATATTATTTTTTTGTGTGTGTGTGTGTGTGTGTGTGTGTGTGTGATTAGTGAATGCAAGTGTCTCATGGCAGATATATGGAGGTCAGAAGACAACTTTGTGGACTTGGTTCTTTCCTTTCATCTTTGCGTGGCTTCGGGAATTGAACTCAGGTCATCAGGCTTGTGTGGCAAGTACCTTTACCTGCTGAGCCGTCTTGTTAGCTCCCAGACTTTAAATGTCACCAAGTTGTCTGGTAAGACTCCATTTCCCAGGCTGTGGCCCTCAGTGAACATTAAAGGACTTAGCTTATGGTGTCCCAGGCAGGGCCATTGTCAGGTAGGAGGGATCAGTTTTGTAGTCTGCTTTGGTGTCTTATTGAGACTTGGGGGAGCCTGTGGCTATGCCAAGGGCCTTTTTCTTCTCTGATGTGCCATCCTAACTCTGACACTTCCTCAACCCTGCCGTTCCCCCTCCATCTTCATAGTTGTCAAGGCAACAGTTTCCTGGGCAACCTGTTGACTTATTTGACTGCCAAGTTTGTATTATCCAGAGTGGGGAGCTGTAGTGGAGGACTTAAAAAAAATAATGTTGTCAAGGTAACCGCCAGCAGCCATTTAATTATAGTTTTAGGTAAAGATAAATTCTCTTTTGCAAATGTTACAGTATTTTTGGTTTGAGGAGGGGAGACCCACCCAGAGATGAACATTCTCAAAATTAGAAGCTTTCAACCGTGGACAAGTCTGTAACTTGGTTTCATTCAGGACTAATTCCTTTTCTAAAAGAAATAAAGAAGAAAAATAATGAAAACGAAGAGGGGAAAAAATCTAACAGGAGGCAGGCAACAGGTGTGGTGGGACGGGCTGGGGCAGGTATGTGGGGCAATGCCATGGTTTTTCAAGACAGGTTCCCTCCAGCTTTGGCAGCTAGTGTGGCGTGGTGGTTATCCAGCTGCTCTCTGAAGTCAGTCTGCCTAGGTTCAAATCCCATCTCAGCAACTCCTCTCAGCTGTTGGCCTTGGACAAGGAGCTTAACTTGGCCATGAGTTCCCTCCTTGACCTTATAAAATGAGGGGAAGAGCGAGTGACACTCCACCAGGTGGGTCTACTGTGCTGTTTACATAGGCTGTGGGCACTTGGACACACATTCTGGGGTAGCACAGTGAGGACCAGTCATCCCCGCAAAGGCAGGGCATCCTCCCAAGAACCGGGCTCCTGCTCAGCTAGGGGCTGAGATCCCAGCCTGCAGCCTGTGCTGCCCAGGAGTGGTCAGGGCACTGCTTCGTGGCAGCCCAATTACAACGACACCCAGTTCCTGCAGTGGTCTAGTGTGCTGGTCATCTTTGCAGACATCACTGAGCTTCATGCTCACTACAACCCCAAGAGCTGGGGGCAATTATTCTCTCCCATTTGAACAGGGAAGAGGGAAAATCTACCTGTTTTCTTTCTTTCAGTTTTGAATGAGGAGAGAGGAACCTTACAGGGACCTGGAGCCTCCTCTGGGCTGGGTTCAGACTGGGTTGTCAGACACTTTACTATGTAGCAGCTTCACAGTAAATCAAACTGAAAATGGAAGTGGAAGCTTGTAGTCAACAGGTGCAGGGGTGCAGCCCCCCAGCTCATGGGGTTCGGTCCCGGAGGCTTTGGGGGCTTTCCCTGTAGCTGCAGGGCCCTTGGATACTGAAAGGGGCCTCTGATGGTCCAGAAACCCATTGCCTCAGCCAGTATCCCTAGGGCAGATGTGCTGGGCGGGGGATGAGTCCTACTAGCCATTTTGTAGACAATGAGTAGCAGATGCTGGCCCAGTGTTCAGAGGGACAGCAGTGTCTCCTGTGTGAACTCTAACAGAGGCTTCCTTCTGCTGCCGGGATTTGGCCCCCTGAGAGGTCAAGGATGTCTGCAGGGACCATCTGGGTTTACACTCTGTGGCTTCAGGGCTGGGAAGATGGTTTGGTGGCTAAAGTGTTGGGTAGGCAAGTATGAGCAGTAGAGTTTGGATCCCCAGAGCCCACATAAATGCCACCTGGGCGTGGTGGTCTGCCTGTAAATCCATCCTCACAGAGCAGAAATGGGGTCCTCGGAGCAAGTTGGTAGCCAAGACTAGCCATATGGTTGAGCTCTGGGTTTGACTGAGCGACCCTGCCTCATAAAGAGGCAGAATGTCTCCCAACATCAACTTGGGGCTGCCATGTGCACATATACACTTACATGACCTACACACATGCAAAAACATGCATGTACACACACACATACACACAAATGAAGGGGGTGACTATGATTTCATAAGGGTCAGAGGAGTCACATGTTAGCCATAGGGACCCAGGAGAGTGGGACCCCATTCTGGAGCTAGGGCCAGCCCTTTCCTTAGTGACATGGGTGAGTAATGTGTTTCTTTGTGCCTCAGTTGCCTCACTGGCAAGACAGACAGTAATCACTACCAACTCGGGGTTGTTGTGAACGTGACCAGAACAGTGTGTCTTTCGCATGAAAACAGAAGTGGCCATGGCAGTGAGCTGGGTGGAGCCATAAAGGCCAGACACCGTTTCAAGCCTTGTGGTACAGGCACACTGACCTCAACACACAGCCTGGCGTGAGGAGGGATTGTCTTACTTAACGTGATCACGGTCTGCAGAGTGTGTGGACACCTGTCACCTTCTGGATACCTTACCACCCCATCTCTCCCAGCCTCTCCTTGCTGCCCAGCTTTGCAAATCTCTTCCCATTGAGATTCAGCTCCAGGCACCAGCGTTGCTGGGAAAGATTCATTTGTGCCTTCTTCCATTTCCGGTGGATTCTGGACATTTTCATCATTTGCCAAAGAAAACCTGCATAGCGATGACCACGTGGGTGGAGAGCGATGAACAGCGGGATTTGTCAGGGAACATTCCAGGGACAACTGGGGAGATGAGAGAGAATGCAGTGGCTTTGGTGAGCCTCTGCCCCATCCCACCCTTTGCCTTTAACTTTGTAAGCTTTATAGGCACTCCCGGGAATCATGAGTACAGCGAACCTCTTCCCTTCTGCCCATCTTCCCTCTGGGGCCAAGCAGACATGGTTTTTCTCTGGGTACTGCAACTATAGCTTATTCATTCCCCACCCCATGGGTTTTTGTTTTTGTTTTTTAACATTCAGTGTTAGGTGGAAAAATGCATGTTCTGCCAGGATGATTGAAGAAAGGTAATTATATAGTATTAGAAAAAGAGAGAGAGAAAGGGAAGAAATTGTTTGTGCATCAGCCCTAGTGGAAATGAGAACTGGGAATGCTTAAGGTGTTATTTCAAGCTGTGGCTCAAGAGGCGTTTGTGCTCTTGACCATTGGGGGGGACCCACAGTGATTGGCATGGGTTGGGCTGTGGGGACCCTGTGACAATGAATCTGTCAAGGGACTGCATGTGGGAATTTGGGCCTCTGCGGAGTGTGAATGTGGAACTCCCAGCATCTCCTGTCCTCTCTGTCATGGATGTCACACAACCTTCCGTGTATACTGGCAACAGTGACCCTTAGGTCTCTTCAAATCTCCTGTGATTGTGATTCAGAGTTTCCAGGACTTCTAGTCTGCAGGTGTGACAAGTGTGGCCAGGAGGGCTACAGAACCTGCACGGAACCCTGGCTTTGATGCTCATCAGCTGTGTGTCTTTGGGCAAGATGTGTAAGCTTTCTGGTCCCTAGTGCCCCATCTGAAAGAGGGGTTGATGGTGTCATTCAGACCCCAGAACGTCTGCAGATGGAGCAGACGTGTGTAAAGCAGGTGGTGCAAGAGTGGCAGGCCATTGATTAACCATCGTGTCGCCACACTCATCACCAGCGTCCGCACTGATAAAGCCAGAGAGATCAGCCCTCCCTGGCTGGGGAAAGGCAGGCTTTATTTGACTTGTTTTGTGGCACTGGGGGGGGGGGGGGTCCACTTCAGTGCTTGTACCAGTGGATAGCGACTCAGTTTTTCTCTCCAAGGCTGCACAGCACCTCCTAATAGCACCACCCTGGGGACCACAGGACCCTCGGGGATACTCACATGAGCCATAACATGACAGGAGCGGGGCAAAGAGGGGCAGGTGTTTTGTGTCCTCACGGCTGGCAGTTAGAGCTCCGTCCGCATAGCTTCAGGGTTTCTGTCGTTCCTTCTTTTCTGCCTCTTGAAGCATGGAGCTGCTTTTTGTCCTTGACTAAGTTCAAATAGTGGGTGGAACCCTTGCCTTTCTCTGTGCAGCCCAGGAGATGGCTCTCAGACACCTCTCCCCTTGTTAGGGCCCTGATGACGAGCCAGAGTACGATTCCTCCAAAGTCTAGCTTGGCAGAGCAATGAGTTCGTTGGTTTTACAGCTAGGTGAAGGGTTGCTTACAGAAGCATGGGTGACACCAGAGCAGTCACACCACTGAAAGGTCACGCCAGGATGAATGATGACATCCCAATAGCTGCAGAGATGGAGTCCCCAGCTCAGTTGACCTTCCACAAGCACCTCCTGTGGCCACAAGGCCATGTGCGCTTAGGACAGAATTATATGTAACTGGCTGGGCGGTGCCAGGGGAGACGCGGCATCTCAGGCGAGGGTCCAGTGGCCTTTTCCATACCCTCCTACGGGGACTCTCAACAGACAATAAAGCCCACCTCCAGGGTCTCTAGCAAGCAGTCACATCCCCCGATGATGGCTGCAGCACTCAGAGCGTACCCTATTCACAATAGAGAGGCGGTGGGTGGGCTTGCTTGACATTTACATTGCCTAATGGCACTCAGCTGATTAAGTACTTTGGCAAATGATGGGTGAAGTGGCTCTTTTCAGGGCCTCCTTCAGGACGTGTGTGTGGCAGGATTTAGCTGCGTGTGTCAGAAGAGGCTAAAGTAAAGCCACATCCAGCAAACCTCTTTCCAGGAGAGCCGGGTTTGGACTCTGAAGGGGGCTCATTGCTGAAGGAATTCAGTGTTCAATGAGATCCTGCTCCGGCTAATCTGGGTGCATCTGGAGCTCAGATTCCAGCTTCTGAGCCAGGCCAGGCTGTGAAATGTCACAGAGGGCCTGAGAGTCATCTTACCACTAGAGGTCTGGCATTCTCAAGCCAGGGACCCCAATTTCTCTATCTGAAACACAAAGGTAGTGGGGCCTTGTACAGAGGATGTCTGGCGGCAGGGATTTGCAGACTTCTCAAGGTGGGAGGCCCTGATAGTGGACAGGGACAGAGTGGGACGCATTGCCATCCTACCTGGAGGGTACAGGCTGAAGGAGGCACACTCTGCTGAAACTATCCCAGCCAGCTCATGAGCTAAATGTTCATTTTGTTTTTAAATTTAGTTTAACTTTTATTTAATTTTTTTTAAAATCACTGTGAGTGTATATGACGTGTATGCAGGTGCCCTTCCATCTAGAAGAGAATATCAGTATGGGGTCTCCTGGGACTGGAAGTACAGATGTGTAGGAACATCTCCCCTTGCCAGTGAATGTGTTAGTGGCCACACCTCTTTGGGTGTGGCTTCAGGTGTGGCTCTCTCTCTCTCTCTCTCTCTCTCTCTCTCTCTCTCTCTCTCTCTCTCGCATGCCGCGTGCGTGCGCGCGCAGCACACACACACACACACACACACACACACACACACACACACACACACACACACACACGGGAGACAGCGAACCCCCCATCCTCCCTTCACTGGCAAGGCAGGCTAGTGTTACTACACAGATGAGTGTCAGCTGCCTAAAGGTGCTGCTGGGAACTGAATTCTGGTCCTCTGGAAGAGCAGCAAGAGCTCTTAACTATTAAACCAGCTCTCCAGCCCAAAGGCTCGTTTGAAAAGTTATATTTACTCTTTATTTTCTTGAGAAAGGGTCCTGTGTAGCCAGCCCAGGCTGGTCTTAACTCACTAGGGAGGGGAGAATGACCCTGAACTTCTGGTCCCTCTGCCTCCACCTTCCAGAGGCTGGGACTGCAGCTGTGACACAGCACCTGGTCACACATGGAGATGGCATCGTGGTAAGTGTCCCCCATGCTGATGCCCTATTTCTAGTCACCCCCTTCTGGGGACGTTCCTGTCCCTCCAACTTCATGTGTGGAGTCACAAGCCACCAAGACAAAGCTACAAGGGAGAGGACTCTGGGCTCCTCAGGCCCTGCGCCCGAGCTCCCTCCAGGGTGAGAGGAATGGGCATGCTAGGTGCCCTTGGAAAAGAGGGGTGCCCCCTCCTGCCCTGTGAGGGAAGAGAAAAGAGAGAGCAAGGAACCAGAACACCGGGCCTCTCCAGATACGGTGCCTGTCTGCGCCTGTGTCTTGAACCTCACGGCTTCTCATTCCTGCCCTTGGTAAGCTGCCCAGCCCTCTGTGGGTTGTTATAGCAGCGTTGGGCAGGGGACCCTCTGGCAGGTGAGCACACTTTCTTCTCCTGTGCCCCACGGCCATCATATACACGTGCGCTCACACATATGTATATCTATAGTCAAAGAGGAACACAGCTTCCTATTTACATTGTTTTAGATTTTCATTTAAAAAGAATAATAATTGAGACAGGGTCTCATGTAGCCCAGGCTGTCTTTGAACTCAAAATGTAACTGAGGCTGATCCTGAGCTGATGCTCCTGCCTCTACTTCCCAAGTGCTGGGATTACAGGAGTGTGCCTCCAAGCTCAGCCTTTTCATTCATTATTAAAAACATTTTTCACATTGATTGTTTTGTTTAAGAGTTGTTCTGCTTCTGCACATGGCTGCCTTAGGCCTTTGCACTGGTGGGTACCATTGCTGCGGGGACGTGTGGGGATGTGGCTAGCAGATGCTCTAAGAACAGACCCAGTGGCTCTCTCTCTCTCTCTCTCTCTCTCTCTCTCTCTCTCTCTCTCTCTCTCTCTCTCTTCTGTGTGTGTGTGTGTGTGTGTGTGTGTGTGTGTGTGTGTGTATGTAGGGGGGGAGCAGTGCCCCAGGCTTCACTAGGAGATGGTTGATAGGGTGTGTGGAGATTAGCTGGATTAGCTTCTGTGAAGGAGTGTCTAGCCTGCAGTGCCAGCAGGAGGCAGGTCCCTACTGCCTGAAGGACGGGAGTGTCACAAGTGACTAGAGTAAAGTCACTCTCACAAAGCTGGGGAGGGGGTGTGGGCGTGGCTCAATGTAGAGTGCTTACCCAGCATGTACAAGACCTGGGTCCCATCCCCAGCACTAACAAAACAGAGATGGGAGGGGCTCAGTTAGTTCGGTGTGCATTTAGCGTGCCTCAAACCCTGGGTTTGATTCCCAGCGAGGTCTAAACCAAGCACGTTGGCGCACATGCTTGGTGGAAGCAGGAGGGTGTGAGTTCAATGTCACCCTCAGCTGCACAGCGAGCTTAATGCCAGCCTGGGCTACCTGAGACTTGTCTCAGACAAAAAGAGGTGGAGGAAGGAAGGGCTGGCAGCCCTCTGAGGGAGGGGCCAGGAGAGGCCAGCACCAGAGAGGGAGGCATCCCATCATTTACTCCCTGGATGCCTAGACTCCAGAGCTGTGGGAGGGGCAACAGGCAATTATCCTTTCTGAACCCAATATAGTAATTAAACAGCACTGAAGCTTTTAATTACCAGCATATTAGCATACTACAACAGGAAGCAACACTTGGTGAATAACAGCCTAGGGCTGTGGAAGGAAGCAAGGCCTGTTCTTACCACTAATTAGGAGAAATCTGCAGAAGCCGGAGGAGGGAGTGGGTCTTTCCGGGGAAGATAATTGGATAAAGATTAGTCCTTCCCTCCCGTCGGCTGCAGGCAGATGGCATCACTCCTGTGAGCCCTTGCCAGCATGGTCCACGCAGGATGTATGTGATGGTAGTTTGCCCGCGTACAGTACTGTACGGTTTCTAAACCTATCTCTATGTGTGCCATCGCTCTGAGTCCTACGGGATGGCCAGGATGTCACTGTCCCCTTTTTACAGTAAAAAGACAACAGGGAGACTTCAGTGACCTCCACAGACCACAGCTCAGAGCTCTTGGATGGGGCATATTCTGGGGTGCAGCTGCTGCTGTGGGACTTGAGGGGGCTGGGGGCTCCACCCCACAGGCTCTGCAGCCCCATGCCCATCTCTCTGTGTACACAGGAGGTCAGTCTTTTCTGCCCAGCATCATTATGGGGGCCTAGAATCCACAGGGAAAGGAGACACCCCAGGCAGGCCACCTGCTCCAAATGGACTCCATCACTAAATGAATCAACCCCTTTGTTTTACAAATGGGGCCACTGAAGCCCAGAGACGGGGTAATATGCCTGAAGTCACACAGCCATGGCCGGAGATCTGACTGAGATCTGGCCCTCAGTTTCTTGTCCAAGTGAATTTACGGCAGAGGAAAAGGGGGGTGTGCGCACGCGTGTGTGTGTGTGCGCGTGTGTCCGTGTATGTATGAGTGCGTGTGCACGTGCGAGCGTGTGTGTGCATGTGTGTGTGAGCATGTGTGCATGCGCACGTGTGTGTGCGTGAGCGAGCGTGCGTGCGTGCGTGCGTGCGTGTGTGTGTGTGTGTGTGTGTGTGTGTGTGTGTGTGTGTAAAGGTACAGACAGAGTCAAGAGACCCTTTGCTGCTGAAGACTTCTTAAAGCTTTCTTGCCACTCAGGGTTTGTATTTCCCTGTTTTGTATAAAATAAACTAATCTCTTTTACCCATCATGCACTTATGCAGCCCCCACTCACTTCCTGGCCACGAGATGTGCACAATAATGGAGACGGACCAGGATCCTGCTTCCATGGGATAGTCATCAAGCAGGCACAGGAACAGTTTTGTTTGTTTACAGGATCTCGTGTAGCCCAGGCGGATCTCTAACTCCCTATGTAGGTGAGGATGACTTTGAACTTCTCATCGTCCTGTTTCTACCTTCTGAGTCCTGGGATCACAGGTGTGAACCACCACGCCTAGTTTACATGGTGGTGGGAACCAAAGCCAGGGCTTGATGACAGGCAAATACTTTATCAACTGAGCTACACCCCGAGTCCTGCCTTAGGCCTTGTGTTCCCAACTCCCTGACAGAGTACCGGAGATGATCAACCATACATAAAAAGCTTTGTTCTAGTGTGTTGGTGCATGCCTATAATCCCGTATCTATAGGCTGACCCAGCAGGACCAGGAGTTCAAAGCCAACATTAGTTACATGGTGAGTCCAAGGGCAGCCTGGGCTACAAAAGGGACCCATGATGCAAGCATAGAGCTCAAAGGACAGCTTGCAGGGGTCGGTTCTCTTCCTTCACCATGGGGTCCCGGGGATGGACTCGGGTGGGCAGGCTTGGCAGCGCGTGATTTTAGCCACTGAAGCATCTCACTGGCTCGCCTGGGTCCTTCTTTTTGCCTTTTAGGGAAAGCTCTGCCTGGGGCTGGGCCATCAGTCAGGACAGAGCCACGAAGCCAGCTTGGGCTCTCTGTAATCCCTGCCCCACCCTGCCCAGCCCACCCACCTCCATCTCTTTGATGGACCCGCACAGGGTCTTTGAAACTTTTTCTGCTACTGTGCCCAGAAGGCCTGGAAGCTGGAAGCAAAGTGTGGTGCACAGGAGACCCGCTGCCTGTATTTGTTGATGAGGGCATTTGGGGATGGCCAAGCTGGGGGACTTCAGCGCCACGGCTTCAACTGTAAACAGAAAGAAAAGTTCACCAAGGTTTCGGAGCCAGGCTCTCTGAGTCTAGAAGCCCAAGTCAGACGAGGGCCCTGCAGGCCGCCGGGGGCTTATCTTAGGGTAGTTCTGAGTTCACGGGGCTGGGGAGCAGTTCTCTGACAAGCTGAGGCTGGGCTGTGAAGGCACACCCCAGAGGCCTGTGCAGAGTGTAGTGGGTGGCAGTGGGGCCCCCAGGAGAGGTCCTCACAATGTCACAGGAACTCTGGGGACACAGGGAGGTGGGTGAGGAGAGGTAGATGTGCCCTGCCTGATGTACTGTATACAATGGGACAGCGGGAAGGGACAGCTGACCTGCGACCTAGCTAGAGAGCCACCTGCAGTGTGGGCGGACACTCTGTCAGCCCGCCATCTGCCTTGGTTTTGCCATGGCGGGTTAGGTCTATCTATGTCCCAGTTCCCTCTTCTTGTGGGCCCAAGATGATGGTTTATGCTGAGAGCCCTGCATAGCCATAAAAGTTAAGTGTATTTACACACAGCGGGCGTTTTGTCGGCCACAGAAGAACTTCAGCCAAGCTGTGGACAGCCTCTTAGAGCTGAAGTTAGGACCTCCAAGTTCAGGGTGGCACCAAGGCAGGAATAAACAGTCAGTGTGTGGGGAGAGGGGGTCCTGGGATGGGCAGGTCAGTGACTGGTCCACAGGCATCTTCTACAGCAGAGGGCTGCTCTTTGGGCACACCATCTGGGGAATGAGAAAACAGCCAGCCAGCAGGAAGCGTCTCCATCATTTTAATGTTGCAGGCTTGTTCCAGTCTCACGGCAGGACATAATGTCTTCATCGCAGAGACAGGGAAACTGAGGCACAGAGAAATTACCCAAGTCACAGGCCAGAGGTGGCAGAGCCAGGGTTTGAACGAGGCTGCAGATCTGGGCGGCGTTTTAACGGGGGCAAAGTCGGGTGTGAGAAATAGCCGTTCTAGTCTGTTTTCAGTAAGAGGTTCGGTATAAGGAGTGCTTGGAACTCATCAGAGGGGCAGGCAAGCAGGGCCCTCAGCAGCCCTGACCCACCTCTCCAGCTTGTGGCTGGTGGCTGCCTGTCCCAGAGCTCTCAGGGAGGAAGAGTTGCTGGTAGTCTGCCACGTGACTGAGCCTCATGATCAGAAAAGAAGGCAATCTCAAGCCCTGGGATAGCCATTGGTGAAGGCTTTGTACCCTGAACCATAGCGTGGGGAGTTTAGGAAGAGGCCTATGCTAGATGGTCAGGGAAATTGTAACACTCTGTACCAGCCTATGGGGGAAAGGGCATCAGAAACAACTACTTTCTAGCCTCTCGAGTTGCTGTTGTAGAGCAAGAGACTGGTTCATCACAAGGCTCAGGGCACCTCTGTCCAGCTGTCTACTGGCTTGGCTGCTTTGCTTCTCTGATCTTCAGCTTGAACCCCAATATCTATCTCTAGTACTAGTAATAAACACCAGCCACCAGCTCTTCTGTTTCTATGAAGCCCCCAGGCTGTGGGGTTTTACTTCTGTTGCCTTTCAAGCCAAGGTATCTTTATTCCTCTAATAACTCAGAGAGGAAGAGAACTTGGCCACACAGGCCACACAGGGCCACACAGGGCCACACAGGGCCATAGAGGGCCACACAGGGCCACACAAGCCACACAGGGCCATACAGGGCCATACAGGGCCATACAAGCCACACAGGCCACACAGGGTCACACAGGGCCACATAGGGCCACACAGGGCCACACAAAGCCACAGACACAGTAGGCAGGCAGAAATCAGGATTCAAAGTCAATGGCCTAAGATCACTGTCAGTACCCTTCCGTCTGTGCCTCCTGTTTGACTATCTTGGCTTAAAGTGATGGATAGGGCTTCTTCCTTCTTGATGAGATCTTCCCCATTGGATGGGTGGAAGTGATGCTCTACAGTCACACCAAGACTACAGACCAAGGCTGCAGACTGTAAGGGAAAAGGGCCAGCTCGGGAAACGCTCTGAGCAGAGCCAAGGAAGCACACGTTGGCCCTGCAACCAGAACCGAAAGAATGCACCCTGACCCTGAAACCAGTGCCAAAGAAACACGCTTTGTCCCTGGAATCAGAGCCAGTGAAAGAAATACACCCTGGTCCTAAAATTAGAGCCAAAAGGCTGAAAAGGACCAGTGAAAGAAACAGACCCCAAACCTGTGCAGAAAACTAACCAATTCCTGAGCTCAGGGATTGAAATCTGACCAATCTCCACCCTGGGAATCTCTCTGGAAAAACTCTGCCCCTAAGAATCTATATAAACCCTGTGTCTGTTCAGCTTGGTGCTGTCCAGCTGCCAGGCTATCCTCTTCTACCCTGGCAGAGGGCAGCCACTCTCCTGGATTCTTCTCTCCCCATAAATCTCAAGAATAATGTTTGGGTGAGACCTTCTTTTGCTGGGCAGCAGAGATGACCCTGGGCAGAATGGAGCTGAGCAGGGCAGTAACTCTTTTTGCAAACCTTCCCCTGGCGAAGCTCTCCAGGGGACCAGAGCCGAACTGTAATAACTTTGAAGAGGAACCCCTCTCCTGCCGAGCAGAGCTGATGCTTTGGGGAAGCCTTCCCCCGTGGTATTCCTTGGCTCCATATTGTCAGAATGCCTTTCTGTCCCAGCTATAACACTCAGTATTCTGTGACTTCTGAGTGCCAGAATCCCTGTCCATCCCATCCGAGCTGTCGAAATGCTCACATAGACTGTAGAGCTGGGATCCCGGCCCTGACCACATCTGGACACTCTCCCCCCTGAGCCTCTGGCCTAGGCTGCAGAACAAATCGAGGGACTGACTAACTAGGCACAACTCCTCATAGATGCTTCATTTCCCCATATAAAAGTCAGAACTTCAGCCTGATGAAGTGCATGGCGAGCCTGGAGGAAAAGAGGACGGGGAAGGAAGAGGAGGTAGGAAAAAGGGGGAGGGAGGAGGACAGTGAGAGGATAGGGGATGGGAGGAAAGGGGAGAGAGGAGGATGAGGATGGAGAAGATAGGGGAGGGAGAGTAGTTAGGTCTGAATCCCCTCCCTGCCCCGCCCCAGATAAATGGCGAACGGAGGCACCTATTCAATACGTCAAAGTGGACCCTGGCCTCCAGCCTCGCACAGTCCCTACCTGCTACAGAGCCCTCCTGGTTGGAGGGTTCTGCTGTAAACTCTCCAGCACTGTCCCCAGGTTGGGGGGGGGAGAGGGGAGGGGGAACAGGGACAGGACAGACTCAAGGATGCACTGGGCTGGGCTTCCCTTACCCCAGCCTCGTGGATCCCTGTATAGCCCAGGCTACTGCCTTCTCTCGCCTCCCTCTTGGTTCCCAGGCTCCTGGCCTCTTGGCTTCTGGCTGTGCCCGCCCCTCCCCACATCCCAGATGTCCTTGCCTGTGTTCTTCCTGCATCTACAAGAACCCTCCTCCACCATCCGAAGAGTGCCATGCTACCCTTTCATTTTCTTCCTTCTGAGAGGAGGAAGGGGGGCAGGGTCACAGCTCAGGCTTTGGTTCCCTTGCTTTTAACCCCTGCTGTCCTGCCTGGCCTGTCTTCCAAGGGCACAGAACAATCTCTCCCTGGCCAGAGAGGAGCCAGCAGCAGCCTGGATTACACCATGTCCTATTTCCAGCTCCTGCTCAGAGTTCATAGGACAGGCTGCCCAGGGGACGGGGTACCCAGGGGATGACAGACTGACTGCCCAGGGGATGGCGCCTGCAGACTCTGAAGCACTCTGTGGAGGCCCTGCTCTCCCGAGGAACGCTGGCCTCGGTACCAACCCTGACATCCTCAGATGGTCAGGCCCCACTTCATGAGGGACAAGATACCTGCTGCTTCATTTCTGTCACTCAGCCGTCACCCCACCCAGTCTTCACTTGCAGACGCTTTGAGCCTAGCGAGGCAGCTCCTCCCCCACTGGCCGGTTCCTGTTGGTTTAGCACCGGCTGCTGAAGAATGGGAGACAGCTTTCATTGCAACGTTCACTCCAACCTGCTCGCTGGGAGCCTTGGCCCTCGGTCCAAGGTGCCACTGTCTGCCACGGTGGTCAGTGTCCTGGGTCACACATATTTGGAGTGTCATCTGGGGGCTGTGTGCATAAGGGTGAACAGGTCAGTGGGCACGGCAGTGGGCAGGTGTCTGGAGGGGTCTCCTGCTGCCTCCACACCTGACAAGGTCTCCTCCCACAGCCTCCCTGCCTCCATCCCCACCACACCAGCCAGAAAAACAAATCGATTCCCACCAGCCCTCTGCTTAAACCACCCTGTGCTTGTGCACGGAGCCAGGAACCTTCAGAGAATCTTACTTTGAAGTTAGATATTTGCCTCGTTGTCCTAGGTCTATGTCTTAAGTTGTAAACCCTGCCCAGTGGGAGCTCAATAGGTGCTTACTTAAGTAAGAAACAGTAGGCGCCCAATAGATGCTTACTTAGTAAAACCAGACCAAACCAAACTGAATGTGTGGATGATGAGTATTCAGCTTGAGATCTCTGAGTCTAGAAATAGCCTGGTTCCCCCAAATGAATTCAGACTCCCCCCCACCCCTTTTGCTCCCTCCTCTTCTTGTGTCCTAGTTAGCTTCAACTGTCACCGACACAGCCTAGAGTCATTGACAAGAAGGCCTCAGTGGAGGAATCCCACAGATCACACTGGCTTTCGGGCAGTCCGTTGAGGGTTGCCTTGATTGACTACTGTAGGAAGACGAGTCCACTGTGGGTGTCAGCATTCCCTGGGCTGTGTAAGAGGTGACTGAGTATGAGTCTGCAGCTGAACCTCTGCTTCACATTCCTGCTTCAGCTCCTGCCTTGACCCGTGAGCTCAGATAAACCCTAGATGCTTTTGGTAATGGTGCTTGCCACGGCAATGTAAATGTAAATGAAACTAGAATAGTGTGTGTGTGTGTGTGTGTGTGTGTGTGTGTGTGTGTGTGTGTGTGGTGTGTGTGTGTGTGTGTATGTGTGTGTGT